>PVLC010017815.1:0-33581 GCA_004027655.1 Graphiurus murinus
TTTGGTCTTGTCTTGAGGGAGTCTATATGTTTCCTGTGTGGCAACTTCTCCTTCTATGTTTGGAAAACATATTACTTATTTGAAAAGGTTGTTTATTCCATAAGTTTCAACTTCTAATCCCTCTTCTATGCCATTATTCTTAGGTTAGTTCTTTTAAAATTGGCCCAGATCTCTTCGATGTCCAATTCATACTGTCAAATTTTTTTTCTAAATTATGTACAATGGCTTCATTTTTGGAATGATCATCTTCTAAGAGTGATATTCTATTTTCCATGTGGTCTAATCTACCACATTGTATTGTATTGATACTTTCACTTCAATTATTGCATCTTTCACATCCTTCACTTCCTTCAAGGCTTCTCTTTGATTCCTGTTCCTTCCTTCCTGTGATACTGAGGATTCAACCCAGAGGCTCTCTACCTCTAAGCTACACCTTCAGCCCTGTTTTATTTTTTATTTTGAAACAGGGAACAGGATCTCTCTAGGTTATTGGGCACTTGAACCTTCCATCCTCTTGTCTCAGTCTCACAAGTGTTCCACTGCTCCTGGCCTTGAGAATTTTTCTTATACAGTTGCTGGTGATTTGGGCATATTCTTTTGAGAAATATTTATTCAAATTATTTGCTTTTAAAATTGAATTATTTGCTTTTTCTCTGTTGACTTTTTTGAGTTTCTTGTGTATTCTAGATACTAATCCATTGTTGGATGAATAGTTTCCAAATATTTTTTCCCATTCTGCATGTTCTCTTTTCACTCCACTGATTACTTTCTTTGTTGTGCAAAAGCTTCTCAGTTTAATGTAATCCCACTTGTCCATTTTTTCTTTTATTGTCTATGCTTTTAGGGCTTACCCCCAAGTTATTGCCTATGCCAATGTCTTGAAGTGTTTCCCATATGATTTCTTCTAGTAGTTTCATATCTTACATTTATTCTTTTATGTACTTTGATTTTGTTTTTGTATATTGGAAAGTCAGTGTTCTAGTTTCTTTCCTCTGCATATAGATATTCAGTTTCCCTAGCACCATTTACTAAAGATACTGTCCATTCCCCAGTGTCTGTTTTTGGTGCGTTGCTGAAAATCGGTTGGCTACAGATGCATGGATTAATTTCTGGGTTCTCTGTTCTGTTCCATTGGTCTATATTTCTCTTGTAATGCCAGTACCATGCTCTTTTGATTACTATAAATTTGTAACATGTTTTGAGATGAGATATTGTGATGTCTCTGACTTTGTTCTTTTTGTTATCTTTTTATAAGGAAGAGCCACAAACTCCTCAAAAAGAGTTTAGAGTTTAATTGTAGGAAGGTAGAAGTATTGTAGTCAGTTTCTTAAATGGCTCCCAGTGCTCTGCTTCCTGGTACCCCTTTGGTACCAAGTTGTTCTGGTCTCCTTCCTCCACAGTTCATTCTCTCTCTCTCTCTCTCTCTCTCTCTCTCTCTCTCTCTCTCTCTCCCCTCCCCCCTGCATACATGAGTATGCAGGTATTTCTTTAGTATGCCTTGGTATGTTCTGGGAGAGGGGGGGTGCTAAGAATTTAGAGCCTCATGAATGCCAAGCAAGTGCTTGAGTTACACTCCTAGCCCTTTTGATACTTTAAGACAGAGTCTCCCTGAGTTCCTGAGGCTGCCTTCAACCTTGTGATTCTCTTGCCTCAGTCTCCTGAGTAGTTGGGATTATAGGCAAATACCACTCCACCACACTCCACAGTACTCATGCATGGAATCAGTTTGGTCAACACAACAAGCAGAATAGGGTAGAGGTGACAGTGTCTGACTTATTAAACTAGGTCACAAATAACATTACCATTTTTGCTTGCTTTCATGGGTCAGCTATTCTCAGGGAAGCCCACTCAGGCATGCAATAGAAACATTTATATCAATGCACCATGACTGTTGTCAGTCAGAAGCACTGACTTGCCAGTGGTGTGTGCATGTCATCTTGAAGCAGGTCCTTCAGCTCCAGTCATGGCGTAGCATGGCTGCAGTTCTTGCAGATGGTAACTACTACATCATGAAAAAATTCAATCTAGATCATTCTCTTATTCCTGACCCATAGATATAGTGAGGTAATAAATAGTTATTATTTTAAGCCATTAAATATTGAGGCAATCTGTCATGCAACGATGGATAATGAGCACAATTAGAGGTCATTATGGTTTGGACCTGGAACATCCCCCCAAAGCTCATGTGTTAGGCAATGCAGCAATGCAGAGATGAAATGATCAGACTCACTGTGAGGTGGTGAAAACTGTAGCCAGGTAGGTATGGTTGGAGGAAGTAGATCACTTAGATCACAATGTGTGTGTGTCTGTGGGTGGCCTGGAGGACTCTATCCCCAGTCACTTCTCTCTCTCTCTCTTTCTCTGTCTTTATTTCCTGGCTACCATGAAAAGAGCAACTTTCTTCCACCACACCCTTCCTCCTTGATGCTCTGCCTAATGTCAGAGTAACAGAGTTGACTGACCATGGACTGAACCTCTAAAGCCATGAACCAATAAATATTTCCTCATCTAAACAGCTCCTGATAGGTGTTTTGGTCGCAGTGATGACAAACTGATTAACACAAAATTCTCAGGACCCTCATGGACTTTTGGCCACTGATTCCCTTTTTAATAAAAACATCTTATCTGAGGATGGTTATGATTACTGTGATTTCAGAAATTTCAGGCAAAGCTTCAGACATGTTTCATGTATTTTTTATTTAATCCACATAGCAACTCTAAGGGGGGTATTTTTTACAGATGAGAAAATTGTAGTCCAGAAAATTCCAAGGTTACTTAGGTGGGGTTAACTGATTGTAAGGCTCATAATATACACCTCTAATGTTATAGAACCTGTTATCTATCTATAATCTCCCTCTAGTAATCTCATATTTTATGTGAGATTTTAATTTGTTTTCATTTTTCTCTAAGTAAGATACAAAGTAAGTTATAGGCACACTGCTATTTCAAGTCTCCATTGTCTGAAACTGGAGTAACATAACAAAGTATGTTTCTGTGACATCTGAGCTCTTAGTACATTGAATGCACGTAACCAGTCTCTTAGTAAAGCAAATCAGGTGGGAAAGAAACATATTTCTTGTTTTCAGACGTTTAGTTAAGTTACCTAAAAATAACTTTGTTTATACTAAGTGAAGAAAATCAGTGTTATAGAAATGATCATTTCAATATATTAATAACATTATTAGGTAAAAAGCCTTAGTTTGACCCTTGAAAGTAGAATTCTTCATACACTCAGAAAATTCTGTGTGTGTATGTGTGTGTGTGTGTGTGTGTGTGTGTGTGTATGTGTATGTGTGTGTGTGTATATGTGTGTTACTGGGGATTCTACCTCTGAGCTAACACCTCCAGCCATTTTTATTTTATTTTATTTTATTTATTTATTTATTTATTTTTTTTGCGGTACTGGGGATTAAACTCAGGAGCACTCTACCTCCGAGCTACACCCCCAGCCCTATTTTTTATTCTTTATTTTGAAACCGGGTCTCACTAAGTTGCGGAGTGCCTCACTGACTAGCTGAGGCTGGCCGCGAACCCGGATCCTCCGGTCTCAGCCTCCCGAATGCTGGGATTACAAGCGTGTGCCACCACGCCCGGCTCATTTTTATTTTATTTTTGAAACAGGGTCTCACTAAGTCACTGCATGTTGGCCTCAAACCTGCTATGCCTATGCTCCTGTCCCAGCCTCTTAAGTACTGGGATTACAGGCATGTGCTATTGTGCCCAGCTTCTTTCCATGTCTTAAATAAATGCAATAATTGATTTTTTATTTAATTATTAACTCCTCTCACATTTTTTCTTTACTTTATTAATAATAACTATCTTTGTTGTGTACTACATAGCTAAGTTGTATAAATGTGCCTTAAGCACATAGTTTTTAAAAACTTCTCACAAATAACTCTATGAAGTCAATACTAATGTTATACTCATCTAACAGATGAGAAAAATGGCAGTCAAGGAATTGATGTCTTTTCCAAGGACACCAGCTTGTAAGTGGCAGACTGAAGATTTGAATTCACAGCTGTGTAAACCTGGAGCCTATGATTTTTTCTACTTCTGCTCCTGTCTCACTGTGAAAGAACTGACAAATATTGAACATACAAGAACTACATTGTCAAGTAGAACAGGAGCCCATTACAGATAGTTTTGGGATGCAGGCATACTTGTGGAGTTAAAGGGTTTCTAGGATACAGTGCAAAACTGTACATGCTTGTCTATTGCATGCCTATAATCCCAACACTTGAAGTCTGAGACAGGAGAACCACAGGTTCAAGGCCACCCTCAGCAACTTAGTGAGGCTCTCAGCAACTTAGTGAGATCCTGTTTCAAAATAAAAATAAAATAGGGTTGGGGGTATATCTGAAAGGTAGAATGCCCCTGGGTTCAATACCCAGCATCATAAAAATAAATAAATAAATAAATAAATAAATAAATAAAGTGGAAGCATACTCTAAAAATCTTGCTATAACTAAACAAGTTCCATGTAATTACAGGCATGAACCACCATATTCGGCTCAATTTTGTTTTAAAAAGTTAAAGGGCATCTTAATATGTAACCTCTTTGACAGTAACCAAATGTAGTTAAGACCATAATTTGCCTGGTTTTTTTATTTGTAAGAATGAATTCCCAGTCAGATGAGATTCATTTAGCCATAGACCTATTTAATGTTAGAGTCAAGACTGGAATATCAATTTCTAGGTTCAGGGCTGGTGACTTTTGCAACGCATATATATGTCTTCTTTTGGAAATATTTTACATTCAGCAGATGATGATTTGAGGTTAATATTGGCCTAATATTATGTGTACCTTTTTATTTTTTAATGTTGGAAACTAACAACAATTTTAGAAGTAGACCTCATATGTCTCAAGTTTCTGCAGTTTCTGCTAGGACAGTCTTTGAGTGTTTTTCTATAATATAATTCTCTCTGAGTCTACAGTTATTAGATTCTGGAGGTATTAAACATATAAATATTTATGTAAGTGAAGAACAGTTTAGTTTTCCCAGAAGCAGACTTGAATGTGATTTTTTTTCTGCAATTCATCTTGGATCACTTCATTTGTGTTTAATGCTATTGACACTTGATGACTGCATAAACATTAGTCGCTCTGAGAGTGACTGGACTAGACTTTTTGTGGAAAAAGGCCAGCACCATTAACTTCACAGACAAAAATTTCTTCCCAGAAGTCCAGCGGTAATATGTACTTCAGGAGGAATGTATACTGAAAGAATCCTTTTAGAGAAGAGGAAAGTAATGGAATTGGGTAAAACTTATCATGAAAGCCAGGTGTGGTGGTGCAGGCTTGTACTTACTGTACTTGGGAGGCTGAGACAGGAGAATCGCAGGTTCATGTCCAGCCTCAGCTACTTAATGAGGCCTTCTGCAATTTAGTGAGATCATGTTTCAAAAACAAAGAATAAAAACAGGGCTAGGGGTGTAGCTTGGAGGTAGAATGCCTCTGACTTCAATCCTCAGTACCGCAAGAAAACAAAAAACAGAAAACAAAAAAATCATAAAATAGGCTAAACCAACCAACAAACAAAAAACCAAACTTATCATGAGGATAGATTATACCCAGACTAGTTTTCTAAAAACACTGGGATGAAAAAGTAATGTGAGTCGGGAATAATAAAAGCAAATTAATAATAACTGATTATTAATGGTTTATTATTTTGTCTTATGTTAGTTTTCAACTCAAAAACTACTTGAAATCAGCCTTCCAAGTGTAGAAGCTTCAGATACATTAGATCTACTTCTAAAATTGATGTTAGCTTTCAACATTAAAAAGTAAAAAAGGTAGGTAAGCATGACGTTAGGCCTTACTCTTTAAGCATGTGTGGAATGGACACATCCAGTACAACACATCTGCCACCTTTTTTACAGTAGGCACAAAGATATTTCCACATGTACAAATAATATTGAGCCCATAAACACACACCTTCATAAATTGTGATTATGACACACTTTGCAAAATTTTAGAGTTAGTTAATTGACATGATTGCTTGTTTATAAACTACCTGCTCAGGTATGCTATGCCACATATAACCCACCTGCAGTGGCATTGAGAAACTTTGACATTTGGCAGATATCTCACTCTCCCTGCCCAATTCTGAACCTTTCTCCCAAGATACTCGGAGAGCTAATGAGGGAAGTTATTACCTAAATTACTCCACAACTCTGAGCAGTTGTCACAAACCTGGCTAGACCTTCCTCGGTAGTCTGTTTGTTCTTTGGGTTGGGCTCAAGGACATGATGGAATTCATTTTTATGCACCAGGATAGGATGAGTCATAAGAGCCCTAGGTCCTGAGGTCCTTCATACTGAATTCCTGTATGATGGCAAAGACTGAAATGGGTTAATGTTCTGCAACCAGTAACTAGCTATTTTAATTTTTATTGGCAAGAAAGGTAATAATCAAATGACTCCTATGGGGATGCATTATAATGATGTTAGCAATAAGCCTTCAAGTGAATTATACTAATTAATTTCTGTAGGTCAGCATTATCCATCACCTCCATCATGAAAGACAGAGGAGCCTCAATCCCCAGAAACAAAAGTTGCATTTCAAAAGCTTTTGAGTGGGTACCCAGGGACTGGAATTCATAGCTTTGCATTCCAATGGGATGTTGAGTTTAGAGTACTAGGACAATGCCCAAGGGGTTAACTTTATTCCTTCTCTGCAGCAGTCTTGAATGTGGGAGAAAAGGAGCAAGTGCTTGGAGGACCCAGTGGGGATGCTGTGACTGCTGTCTTGGCAGTACTTGTTCTGCAAATAAACAAACCAGTCCAGAAGACTCTCTGGTGTGCAACGTTAAAGGCATGAAATTCACACACACAATGGTGATTCAATAGCCTACTGCCCAGTAGGATTGCTCTTTAAAAATTAAAATAAGATTAAGTTTGCTGTAAAAGGAAGCAGTTCTTCCCTAGAAATTGGCTTCACTCAGCTCTTCAAATAAGAGTGCATGCAAATCTTTTGAGAATATATTTTCTCATAGCATTGTCTTATGTTAGAGCAAATTGGTAAAAAGCAGACTGCATAGGAAAGAGGATGTGAGAGTCTATTCTTTTTTGGTAGTATGTGTTTTAATTTATTTTATAGTGTATATATTTAAGGAACACAATGTGATGTTTTAATATACGTAATGAAATACTTCAATGAGGCCAACTAATATATTCAGTATATCACATAATGGCCCTGTCTAAAAAATCTGCGGTAAGAGCGTCTAAATCTCCAGTGTTCCATGCAATATTATTAACAATGGCCCTCATGCTGTACACCAGACAGATCTCTAGACATATTCATCCTACATAACTACAACTTTGCACCTTTTGACCTATAGATCCCCATTACTTCACACCCCCAGACTCCTCTTCCTCCAGCTCCCCTCCCCCACCCCTGATAATCACCATCATTCTAGAGATTCCACATATGAGTGAAATCTTGCAGTATTTGTTCTATCTTATTTCACTTAGCATAACATCATCCTTGTTCATCTATATTGTGTCCAATGGCAGGATCATCTGCTTTGCTAGGGCTAAATTCTGCTTTATCCACAGACACTTAGGTTGTTACCCTATTTTGGCTATTGTGGGTAGTGCTCAGTGAACATGGGAGTGCAATATCTCATCAACATACTGCTTTCGTTTCTTGCAAGTCTGTATTCAGAAGAGAAATGCTGGGTCATACAGTAATTGTTTTTAATTTTTTGAGGAACCTCTATATTGTTTCCCATAATGGTTGTATTAATTTGCTTTCCCACAAACAATGTATAAGAGTTTACTTTTCTCCACATCCTTTCAACACTTTTTATCTCTCATTTTTTTCTTTTTGAGAATAGCTGTATTAATAGGCAGGAAGTGATATTTCATTATGGTTCTGATTCATATTTCCCTGAAGAGTAGTGGAGCATCTCGTCATGCATCCCTTGGCCATTTGTATTTTTTTTTTTTTTTTTTGGAAATGTATACTAAGTTTCTTTGTCTACTTTTAAATCTGGCTGTTTGTCATTTTGCTATTTATTTGTATGATTTCCATATATATTTTATTTTTAAAATTTAATTTGCTTTTTAGCCGGGCGTGGTGGTGCACGCTTGTAATCCCAGTACTTGGGAAGCTGAGACAGGAGGATTATAGGTTCATGCCCGGCCTCAGCTACTTAGTGAGACCCTCCACAACTTAGTGAGATCCTGTTTAAAAAATAGAGAATATGAAATAGGACTGGGGGTGTAGCTTGGAGGTAGAATGTCCTGGGGTTCAATCCCCAGTACTGCAAAAAACAATGACAAAAAATTTAATTTGCTTTTCTTTTTGTGGTACTGAGGATGGAACCCAGGAGTATTCTACCTCTGAGATATACCCCCAACCCTATTTTGTTTTTTGTCTTGAAACAGGGTTTTACTAAGTTGCTGAGATTGGTCTAAAACCTATGGTTTTCCTGTCTCAGCCTCCCAAGTACTAGGATTACAGGTGTGTGCCACCACACTCAGCAGATTTCCTTACATAGTTTAGATGTTAACTTTTTTTTTTTTTATCAGATATGTGGTTTGCAAATATTTCCTCTAAATTCACAAACTGTATTCTCATTTTGTTGATTGTTTCCTTTGATATTCAGAAGCTTTTTAGTGTGATATAGTACCACTCTTTTTTTTTTTTTTTTTTTTTTTTGCGGTACTGGGGATTGAACTCAGGGGCATTCTACCTCCAAGCTACACCCCCAGCCTATTTTTTATTCTTTATTTTGAAACCAAGTCTCACTAAGTTGCGGAATGCCTCACTAGGTAGCTGAGGCTGGCCGCGAACCCGGATCCTCTGGTCTCAGCCTCCCGAATGCTGGGATTACAAGCGTGCGCCACCACGCCCGGCACCACTCTTTATTTATTATTTATTTATTTATTCATTTATTTATGGGTCCAAGTTTTGGATATTATAATAAAAAAAAATCATTTCTTAGGCCAATGTAAAGAAGATTTCCTCTTGGGTTTTCTTCCAGGAGTTTTATACATTCATGTTTGATGTCAAAGTCTTAATCCATTTTATGTTGTTTTTTAATATGTGACATAAGAGCCCAATTTCATTTTTCTGCATATGGATATTGAGTTTTCCCAAGATAATTTATTGAAGAGACTGTGTCTCCTATTATTTCTTTTAGATGCCTTTGTTGAAAATGTGTTGATTGTATAGGTTTGGGTTTATTTCTGGAGTCTCTATTCTATCCCCTTGTTCTATGTGTCTATCCTTATGCTAGCACTATATCGTTTTGATTACTATAGTTTTGTAGTATAATTAGAAATCAGGGGTATAATGCCTCCAACTTTGTTTTTCATTCTCAAAATTTCTTTCTTCTTTCATTTACTTTTATGTTCTTTAAAAAATTTATTGGTGCATTATGATTGTACATACTACAATCATAATTCACTGTGACATATTTGAACATGTACATAGCATAAGTTGGACAATTACATTCTCCAATACCTACATTTTCCCTTTCCTCCTCCTGCTCCCTAGTTCCTTTCTTCTATTCCACTGGTCTCCTACATAAGTGTCCTTTTCCATGTTGAGGAATTCCTTTCTGTACATAAATTCTTAAGTGTTTTTAGCAAGGAAGATTACAGAACATTGTCAAATGATTCTTCTGTATCTATGGAGTTGATCATGAAGTGTTTATCTTACATTCTGTTTATGTGGTGTATCACACTGAATGATTAGCATATGTTAAACCAACTTTGCATTCCAGGTCTAAATCCTAGTGATAAGATATCAGCCATCTGGTCTTGCTGATCCAAGACAGAATGTATAGCCACATTTGCAGTTTTTTAGTAGGCATGTAGTCTAATAAAATTTATTTGAACAAGATGGAAAATTGTTAATATTAGAAGCCTTTTTTCCCTGCAGTACTGAGAAAAAACCCCAAGGGTGTCCTACCATTGAGCTGCATACTCAGCACTTTTTTTTTTAAATTTATTTTCAGACAGTGTCCCATTAAGTGGTTGAGGCTGGCCTCAACCTTGTGATCTTCCTGTCTCAGCCTCCTGAGTCACTAGGATTGTATGCATGTGCCACCATACCCAGCCACTATAAGACACTGTCACATTAGTTCAAGAGTCAGCTTCTAGCCATGTGGCTCTGTGATATATACTTGGGACCACACAACGGAATGTATTTAAAATGCTACCCACTTTCCAAAATTGAAGGCAACCATGTCTAGACATTCTTCTTCCTGAGATTATTTGGAACCATTTGTTATGAATAGTACAAGTACACATGTAAAAGTCTTGTGCTTCAGTGCTAGGTATTTTGGAGTTTGGTAGCATTTTACAGTTTCCTCAGTGACTATCAGCTTTCTTTGGAGAATAGTATTTGATGTTACATCTTGCAACTAATTACAAGATAAAGGCATTAATTCATGAGCAAGTTCACGCTCTATTTTGATAACATGGCTACTTTGGACAATTGGTTTAAAATTTCATATGTGATATTTAGATTGAAATAGTTATTTTCTATATGTAAAACTTCCATCAACTCTTTCTGGGACATTGATCAATTTTAGTACTTTTCTGTCTCTCTAGAACTGCCGTATTTTTGGACTACTGTCAAAAATGCCTCTACTGCAATCTCGAGGTCATGTGACTGTTTACTGCTTCAGTAAAAAGGATTATAAATGTAAAATGCTACTCACTATTTATTCATCTCATGGATTCATGCAATGCTCGTTGGCTTACTGTGGTGTTTGCCTGATATGTATTCCACAGAACTCCTTTTGTTTCTGCAAAACTGTGAATTATATCATTTTTGCATTTTGACACTGACTTTCTTCTAAAGAAATATTCCAATAACAAAGGGAAAAAAGAGCTACTAACCCTTGTAGATTTGCTTAACTCACTAAAAAAGCAGGGAGATTTTAGAGGGCACACTGACCTTGAATGGCAGGAAATCTCACAGGAAAAAGTGTTAAACCATAGTTCATTGCCAAATCTTATCTTGTACTTCCTAGTTTTCTTGGTTATATTCATTGCCAAATCTTATCTTGTACTTTCTAGTTTTCTTGGTTATATTCATGTAGAGTTCTTTATTATCTAGCCAAGATACATCATGGTTTACATGAAACCCCAAACAACCATGGGGAAAAACAACATATTCATTCTTTCTCCCATGAGATATCTAGAATAGTGATTTTAAAGTTACTTCCTTATATTTTCTTTTTATGACTTTTAATTTGAAGATTTGAATAGTGAAGTTTCTCTTTTTATATTAATTGGTGCTTTGTAATCATACATCTTTGTTAGGTACAAGCTGATAAAGGCATATATGCACACATTTATCATTTAACCCCTTCCCCAATTCCCACCCCACTCCCTCTTTCTCAAGTTCAGTTTAGTAATTGACTTTGATATATTTGTGAAAGTACATCATGCCCCACCCCCCATCCATCCCCATCAGTTAAGTCAACTTCTTGGCTTATCTAGGGTTTCTCCTTTTTCATCTGGAGTCCCTCTTATGCACCATCTTCTCCCTAGCATCCACATATTAGGGAGAACATATGCTTTTTTTTACTCTTTGTGACTGATTAGTCTCACTTAACATAATGTTTTCCAGTTGCATCCATTTCCCTGCAAATAACATGATTTTGTTCTTCTTTATGGCTGAGTAAAATTCCATTGTGTACATATCCCATAGCTTTGTAACCCATTCATCTGGTGGTGGACATCTTAGCTGGTTCCACAGTTTGGTAATTGTGAATTGACCACACACTGTGATTCTTCTGCCTCTGTTTCTCAAGTACTGGGATTACAGGTGTGCAGTGCAGTTGATTGCTGCTCCAGCTCGGAGGGAGAGGTGAGCTGGGGTGGTCCCGCATGGGCTTACGTTGGTCATCCCATGCCTTCTGGTCACTGTGGAAGGTGCGGGGATATGCCACCTGGTTAGGATGTGGAGTTCTGGAGTCGCTTACTCCATGCCTGGTCACTGCGTACACAGCCGGACGGCTGGCTTAATGGCCATTGCCGATTGACGGCATGGTGCCACGCGGTCAGGCTCCTGTGCTCTCCCTGGTCGGCTTTCTGGGGTCTCTTTAGTTGTAGTTCAATTTTCGTTGCTCTGTTCGCTTTTTTGTTGCTTTTTTCTTCCATCAAGAAGCTGCTTTTATGGCAGATTTGATTCAAGCTCACAGCGCCTGAGGAGAGGTGTTTCACTCAGACGCCATCTCGGGCTCCCAGCAATAGTGATGTTTCTAAATTCAGCCTTGTTAGAACTATATTTGGGAAGTTCTGCTCGTTCATTCACATAATGTCCCATAGATTTATGTTCTTATTCTAAGTCCAGATTCAGGATGAGATTTGTAAAAAAACAGATCTCAATTTGAGTCTGATCTGTTACTACTGAGCTGTACGAGATTAACAGATCATTATTTTCTACCTATTCATCTACTCATCTATACGATGCATGTAAAAACCCCACCTTGAAGGATTGTTGTTTCTATGTGTATATAACAGAGACTCAGTAAAGTAATGTTGGTTTCTTTTGTTCTTAGAGAGGAGGATAAAGTAACTTTTCCCCCCCAAATATCAGAAGCATAGCTAGTTTTAACATCAGTAGAAAGATAATGATGGTATCTTTTTCAAAACTAATACCAGTGGCTAAATCAAATGGATACAAGGCATCTTCAAACTTGGTATCTCCAAGAGACCAAAAGCCCAGAACTAAATCTGCGTTCCCCCACTAACTAGTTGGGTGACTTCCACCTTTCCAAGTCTTAATTTCCTCTTCTGTGAATAGGGCTTAAAATAAGAAAAATTCTAATAAGAAGAGGCTTAAAAGTTGTAAAGATTAAACAAAGTGATGTGGACAAATGCTTGATACATTTACCACATGGTGACCTAGATGCTTTCTTTTTGGCAAGGACCCTGATAGATTAGTATGATCATAGGTTGAGACCAAGTGATTCAATCTCATAGAATTTGGCCATATCGATAAAGATGTGGCCAAGACCAAAAGGTGCATTTACTACCATTTTTTTTCCCACTAAGTTTATGCTATTTTTGTTTTGAATTGAATTCACAGCTTGATTAAGTGATGGAGATCTTGTCTCATATCTGGGCATGTCTACCCAGAACATTTTCAACTGGAAAATCATGCTTAATATCATAGGTGTGGAAAAGAGAAGCTAGTTTTCTCTATTAATTTGCTTGAAGATGAAACTCAATTTTACTTTATTTATGTATTTACTTTTGCAATACTAGGGATTGAACCTAGGGTTGCTCTACCACTGAGCTACATCCCTAGCCTTTTATGTTTTTATTTTTTTATTTTAAGAGAAGCTCTTACTAAGTTGTTCAGCTTGGCCTCAGCCTTCTGAGTAGTGAGTATTACAGGTGTGCACCACCAAGCCTGGCTGAGACTCAATCTTAAATAACACGATATTCACTAAAATTTCTCTTAGCATCTCTTGAATCTTTAGTTTGAATATATTGAGGGCCTCACCGTATAGCTACTGAGTGGCCCTGCAGGGACACAGGGTATGTGTAAAACAGCAGTGACCTGTGGGCTAATGCATAAAGGAAAACCTTCACTGTGTTATAAACATACACTAGCTCCAAAGGAAATACTGCATAGCACTGTAGGAAGACCTTTCATAAGTTCATCTGTAACAGAGTTCAGAGTGGCAAGGGTGCACAGAGATTGAGGGACGAGGGAACCCACATTGCTCCTGAAACAATGGACTGACAGAGTGCTTATTTTTTAACTATTTCCAGATGCAAGCAACAAAGTCACATGGGAGATTTATTTCTTTTACAACAGAAGTCAATTGGGCATGACACTAATGTATTGTTTCAAGAAAAGTCTAACTCAACTAAATCGAGACTCAGTAGGAAATTTAAAGAGAAGCAATTTCTGTTATCGGTTTTAATGAATACCATTAAGTGATAACCAAAAAGAGAGAAGAAAAAAAGATTAGGAATTGCTCAGAAAACATCCTTCCCACTCTTCTAAATTATCATGACAACACAATCTTCAGCTGTGAAGTTAATTTCCTCCGTAATTACATTCTATTTAGAGGTGTGATTGCTTAGAAACACCCTCCTGGCGAGGAAGCTTTTTTATTCTAGTGAGGGATGAAGAAGAAGGGGTCCCCTGCACCATGTGGCAAGTATTTATTTTCCCTGTTTGGCCCTTGGACACTTGACCATCAGGGGCCTTGGGTTCCCTCTGTGTCAGTGACTGCCTCTCATCCTGAGAACAGTGGGCAGAAGAATTCACACTAGAGAGACTCTCAGGAGAAAGCTTTATGAGCTAGATATGAATGGCACTTGCCTTGAATTCTAGGGGCTCTCTGAAGGCACTTGCTGCTTCCTCTGTCCCCAGGATCCTATGAAGAAAGGTTGAATGGGCCATACATAGCATTGCTATTACAGTTGTGCAGGTGAGAGGGCTTTGCACTTAGAAGTGTTATTTAGAACAAAATTAATGCTGGTCTCTTTTGACTCTTCAGGATGCAATCGAATCTTTGCAATCCTGATTCTACCATGACATAAATGAATGCATTTTAACAGTTCTGTTACTGGGTGGCGGTTCCTTTTGTCTTCCCAAAAGAAAGATTTCAGTAGAGAGACACAGGTAGGATAAGCATAAAGAATTTATTTAGCGAAATGAAAGTATGCTCCAGACAACATGGAGCTAACTGTCCCAAGAGAGGAGGGAGCCTGGGGTCTTCCATGTGATAGGCTTTTATATTTGGTCTGAAAAAGTTCCTCCTCATGTATTATGTATTTGGGGTAGTTACTGATATTTCATGCCGCAGCTTAGTGTGTCTCTGCCGATTCTGCCTTATTGGAAAATTTCTCATCAGTACCAAGGGAAACCCATGGGGGTGGGATGGAGTGGTCAAAGCCACAATCTAAATGATATTTACGATGAATCCCACGTCCCCCAAAGGACAGTGCCTCAGTGCTCTGCGCATGCTCCAAAGTTGGAAAGCCTCTTAGGCCGGTTATACCTGTTTCTTTTCAGTTTTAAGAAGGTAGTGTCTGGCCATGAAGGATATAGGATACAGGTGGGGTCTTCCATCACCCAAGGTGGGGTGTGATCTTTTGTAACTCCAAGTGGAGTGAGCACTATCTCCCTGCTTTTGCCCCTTGCTCGTGTCCACTGTCTAATCTAGTATTTCTATCACTTGAATCCTTGTTTACAACCATTTATCTTATTTATTTACGGGAAGAAAAGCAAAAGAGCCAAAAAGCCACAACCCAGACTCGTTGTCTTTGAGTTGGTCAGGAGGTCCTCACCCCAAGGACTAAAGGCTGGGGCAACATACTTTGTTATGATGTCAGCCAACTTCCTATTTTCAAACCACAGGAGGAAAAAATATAAGGCCAGAGGATTCTCATGAGTGATTCTGAGATGGTCCTCTCACATGTTTCATGCAAGATCAGAGAATGCTCACGACAGTCCTGAGTGCAGCTCGCAGAGGCTCTAATTCTATTACCGCCTCATCCGGGCACATTATTTTTGTTCATTAACGAGATGGCATCATAATGGAGCATGCAGCAGCCAGAGTGATTAGCAAAGCGCCTCCTTCCACTCTTCAAAATGTCATCAGCACACTGGTCAGGAAACAAACTCATTTTCTGACTCTGCCATGATTTGCAGGGTTTCAGGCACTGATGATAGCTTGTCTGCTTGGTTTAAAAGAGCTCCTGATATAACAGAACCTGACACTGTTTACTTCAGCCTATTATGCCTGCTGCATTCACTGAATGCTTCACTGGAGAAGAAAAATCGAAAGAAGGCTATTCATTGTAATGCCAGCTGCTTTTTAAAAAAGGAAATCAATTTTTGCTTGAGCTCAGAATGTACTCCGCAGGTCCAGAGTGACCTACCACTTTTGATGTCAACAACAAAAGGATCTGCCTGAATTTTCCACCACAATCACCCAACAGCTCAAAGAACACTGAAAATCCTAGATTAGTTGCATTTTAGTTTATGTTCAAATTGGTATCCACTCATCCCAACAATATTACAAAATAGAAAAGCTTGGGTGACACGGCCCTCACACGGCAAGCTGTAGCGCTCTGGGCTTTGCTTTCCATGCCGGGTTTGTTATAAATTACTTGGCAGGACCATTTTATGATGGAAATAATTAGTTATGTTTAGTATTTATAGCTAGTATCATGATGCCTTTCTGCACTGCTAATTAATTATTTTATGGCCAGCATGTTTCAAATGCAATTAGTTAGGTATGGCAATGATCATAATATTTTGCATATTCATGACAACATTCTGCCTATTTACAGCAAAACTTGGGTGTCAAAATCAGTTATTTTCCTTTTGTTATTAGGCAGAATAATTACAGGAAACAATAACAATGATCTCTTGCATGTGAATAACATTTTACAACCGAGCACCTCCATTCATGTCACCCATGCACATACCCCTGTGGTTTCTCATAGGGAAATGGAAACTCCATATGGTGACAAGTTTTGGCTGGGTCTTTAGCCAGTTTGAATGTCACCAATGGAGACTTTTGCTCTTTTTACATCTAGCTGGAGCCTCATTTGGGCTGCTGGGCTGGACTGTTTGCTAAAAAGGGAGTGTCCAGGAAGAGAGTATTTGGGCTATGTAAGGAAACAAAGAAATCAGTTGGCCTTTGGTTGTTTCACACAAAGCCCCCAATTTCTTCTTCTTCTTATTTCTTATAGTAAGTGTGGAGGTGTCTCTGAATGGAAGCAAAAGCTTCTTAGTTTTTCTGCATTGGGGGGCTCAGAAGACAGATTGAGTTATTGCTTTACCAGACCCTTTATTCAGCAGGCACACTGCCTTAGGTCGAACTATTGAGCACTTCTTAAATCCTGAGAGTCTAGAAATAGTATCGCCCTGCAAAGCCTGGGAATGTTCTCAATTAGCTTGTAGACAAGATCAATGACATATGCTCTCTTCCAGATCTGTGCCTATTTCTCTTTACTTTAAGCCTCCCTGACTAGCCATAATCCTCCATTTCCTTTTCTCCATATGTCTCTGCAAAGTGCTGAAACAGTAAAAATCAAGAAAAATATTGACCACTGATAAATGAGATTTAGCTATTAGTTTCCTTTTATGGTGCAAGGTGTGAGGGCTTAGAGAATCCGAATGGGTCTAGGAAATGAAACATTTACATATTTCCAGTTTTCGCTTCTCAGTCTGGACTACCAGAGAAAAAAACATTAAAGGGAGAAAAAGCGGTTGGCGAATTTATATTTAAAAATTGTGTGATACGTCCCTTTGTTAAAAACTGTATGTGAATACTTGGAAGGTTGCGGCATGAGGATTACAGGTTTGAGGCTAGCCTCAGCAACTTAGCGAGCCCCTTTTTCAAAATATAAAATAAAAAGGCAAGGGGTATAGTTTGGAGGTAGAATGTCCCTGGATTCAGTCCTTAGTATCCAAACAAAACAAAAACAACAACAACAACACAAAAAAACCACAACTGTATATAAATGTGGACTCCATGGCCTCAGATTGCAGTATTTCTTCCTTTGAAGGACATGAAGTTCTTCCTTTCTATCACTAAACTCTCTCCTGCTTTTAATTCAAGCCCATTTCCACTCATTGGGTTTGTTGTAGACATGGGGAACAAACTGGCTTTGAAGTTAATAATCATTATTTTCTCATTTCTTGGGATAAAGGCAAAAAGAATCCCTTTAGTGTTCCCTCAGAAACCATTCTTTATCCCTTTAATCATCTTTGTCACTTCTCTGAACTGACTCCAGTTTCACCACATCTGCATGTTACAAGCATGAGTTCTCAGTGTTCTTAAACATACCCTCAACTCCATTCTCAAAAACATCTGCCAGCACTCGGGGCGGGCCAAGTCTAGAATTAATCCTTCTGTTTTAACAACTCTGGTATGGGTCACAGCCTGGCTGTTTTGTTGCCTTTGAAAAAACAAAACATAACAAAAACCCAAACCTGAAACAAAGCAAAACAAAAAACCCTCAGGGAAGAGAGATTTTTAAGGTGAGCAGCCAACTTTTGAATGGCAACTTTCCCTGTGACTTCAAAGATGGACTGCTTTCCAATTTGAGGCTTGAGATTCCAACCAGGCCAAGCCACAGTGTCTAGAAAGAGCCCTGCTCTCCAGAGGAGAGTGTGTGAAGAATCCGGGTGCAGGCTGGAGCTTCCCAGGTGGATCTGGAGAGTTCTAGTCCACTCTAGGGGCAGGCTGGGGGTTTTGGTAATGCTGAATTGAATCCTTCCCTTTATGGGAGATATATAGTCTTTTATTTTTTTTTTAAACTAAAACTCCAATCACTATTATTTTAGAAGGTTCTTCAGTATCTGGAAGACATACTGAAACAGCAGAATATGAATAAGAAGATGAAATTTCCTAATATGCAGGTGTTACATTTATTTATGGAGGCAGATTCGATTAATCAATTCTCATTAATTAGCAATCATTGGATTTACAGATTCTGCTCCAGTTAACACTTCTGTTCCCTAACATAGGATGTCTAAGTCTTCACTGTGATTTCTCATGACTCTTCTCCAATTTTAACACTATTTTCCTCCCTTTTAACACTAGTATTTCCTTCATCTAGGGACAATGCTTACTCTTTAGGGACATTTCAAAAAACGAAAAAGCCACCAATACCATACCTATCAGGGGCTGAATGATTACAGTTCCTTTTCTTATAAGGATTCCTGCAACTCATTCTCTGTCTAGAGCTCCAACTGCAGTCACAGATGTCCCTTTACTGAGAGAAACTCAAAATACAAACATATTGTAGTCCTGATGAGCTATTCATGCTTTTTGTCATCAAAGAGTCACATAAAAAGAATAATGCAGGCGATGTGCTTTTAGTAATTGGGAGCCTAATCAATTCCACATTGTAATAGCCCTTGTCATCTGTTTACACACCTTTCATCAGTTTACAATTGTGTCTTAAAAGGCAGGCTTGCTCCAGCCCTGCAGGTTGGGAAACATCTGTATTCCTGCTCCCTGAATGCTACGTAAAGGTGATGTTGAAAGAGAAACATCAAGAACATTGTGCAAACAGATTTTGTATTTATTTAATTCATAATTATGAAATATTAGTGTTGGGGATCACTTTCAGCCCAAACTGAAAGCTTGCTTGTGCTTAACACAAGAATGGTTGATATTTTGAGACAATTTAAAGATTTTAGTGTATGTACTACTAGTTTACATTAGGATAATGTAGTTTGCAGGCCAGTGATTGCCATCAAACTGAATAATTTCATGTATTCCAAGCTAAGCTTAAGTTTTTTTTTTAAGATTTCTTTTTTCCAATTATAATTTTCACACCTCTTACATTTCCAGAAACTCCACAGGCATCGCTAATGTATTTCCATGCAGATTGACTTGTAGCAGCCTTCTATAGGGATTAGAATTGACATCTGTGTAACAGTGCCTGAGAGAAAAAAATATTAATATAGTTCCTGCTATATGATGATAGACATTAGAATGTCATTAACAAACCAATTTCTGAAATGGAAACTGACACCACATTGGGCATTCTGATCTTGGTCTTGACCTGGCAATATGATCTGGAACCAAGACAAGATTGCTGAAGAAACTATCAACAACTGATGTAAGAGAGAGACTTTTTTCTTTTCTTTGGGCTCATCAGGCATGTGATATGAATGAAATTAGAGAAGGCAGTGTGTGGCTCTTCTGATTTTCCTGCTTTAACTTGTAACTAACTCTTTTCATAGGACAACCTCCCTTCTAAAATATATCTACGTCATTTTCCTTGGGCTAAGAGGGATAAAAGTGGAAAACTAAATATAAAAAAATAGAAATTTTAATACTTCAGTTTATCTGAAGTACATGTAAATGTAGAAAATCCAAGTGAAAAAGAGAAATGAGGCTATTCTCCTTAGTTCCTGGTCCTGCCAGCTATTCCCAGAGAGGATGAGCTGATCACTGCTCAGTGGCATCTCTGCCTGACGCTGCACAGTGTGTTCACACAGTGCCTTTGGGTTGGGCTGGGTTGGGCTGGGTTGGGCTGGTTTAACCTGCAGTTCTCCAGTTGATGTTCTCTCAACTCTTCAAAACTTTGTAAGCTCACAAATGTCTTTTTACTGACTGCAGATATTTTTGACCTTGATTATTATCAATTTAATTTGATATTTTCCCATCAACAAGTACACATGAGAGCCTATCACTTGTAAGACACTGCTCTGGCTACCACAGGAGAACGTGAAGATGCCTGACAACCACCCTGGTCCTCCAAATTGCTTATCACCCAGGAGATTTTAGATATAACTAAATATATAGTTACTTAGCTTTCTTTACATCAGTCATATATATATATATATACTTGGTACTGGTGATAGAACCCAGCGGTATTCTACCTCTAAGTTACACCCCCAGCCTTTTATAGTTTTTACTTTGAAATAGTGTCTAAGTTGCTGAGGCTGGCCTCAAATCTGTGATGCTCCTGTCTCGGCTTTCCAAGTACTGAGATTATATGCATGTGCCACTGGTCTGGCTCCAGTCTTCTATTTTTTAAAGTTCCATATTCTATTATCAAGAAGTTGCGTGGCTTGATTTGTGTTAAGGGAGAGAGAACTACCTTTGGTAGTTGTTGATATTACCATTTCAATTTTACAATCACTGTTTGAGAGAGCAAAAGTTTAAAAGAGGTATGGCAAGCACCTCTGAGGGGGATAAGGTGATGAGTTCCCCTATTTCACGGGTGAGGAATCACAGGATGAACACCCGGGGCTCGACAGCTGGGTACAGATGGACTGAGCCCCTGGATGCTCACGCCAGGATGGTTTTCCCTCTTCTCACGATTGGACAGCACCAAGCATTCCAGAGGTGATTGTTTGCAGGCTGTGCTAAGGGGACCAGCTCAATTCCCAGCATTGTGGTTTTGCCACACAATGTAAACAGATGGCTGTGGTTCAGAGAACTGGCTGAATGCTTCAGTCTGTCCAGTAGAGCCGTTGGGGTGAGCAGACCATTTCTGAATCATACCCAGGCCAGCGTGTCATCACTGCTGTTTGATCATGTTAGATTTAGGGACTTGAGGAGAAAGCACCCTTTGGCCTTTGTTAGAATTTTGAAAAGATCTTAGAAAGTGGGGAGGAGGAAAGTGTCTTCTTTGTTGTTTTCATTGCCCACATCAACTAAGAATGCATTTTCATAAAAGAATTGTGTAACTGTTTTTATGTCTTGATCCAATTGTTAGATATTAATTTGCTTTGTTTTCAATGGTCACAACAACCTTGACCTAACGGGCGCCTCTGCTCTTTAGTGCATAGAAAGTCATAAAAATCACACGAGTCTGCATTGGTACCCTTCACAACATCTGAGGGGAATCCATCCGGTTTGGAGGAGTTTGATTTGAAAGGGATTTAATTGCCACAAACTGTATTTGCAAACTAGTTCTTTCCACTAATCTAACAATTTCATGAAGTAATTGTTAGCAGAAACAAAATCTGTATTTATTAATGTTTATTGTTTTTCAGCTGAAATTAATTTTCAAAGCATACTTTTGAGTGCCATTTACATTCAAAAATAAATACAGCAGATGTGTTATTAGGCCAGCTTCAGGATATTCCAGGAGGCCTAATGTGCCAACATTTACTGCATGAAGGCAAATGAGTAAACCTCCAGAGGGATTGGCTCCACAGAACTAATGTTTTATCTAATCCACCGCTTGAATGAGACATGAGCAGATTTTTTGCTTTGCTACAATGCTGATAATTAGCAAAGTCTCCCTAGGTCTAGTTTCATTTAGAATAAAGTAAATAATATTCATGCTTTGGCCATTTCAGATATATTCCTGTGGCTTTTAAAATTGAAGGAATGAATTAAAACAAGCTGTTGCCTAGAGCAGTCACCATGATTTTACGAATAGTGTATGATTTTGGGGAAAATCCAAAGTTCCCTGTACCTAAGTCCTATACTAAATTATAGATACAGGAGGGTTGCTTAGTGTTGTTCTTCAAAAACTCCAAGAAAGACCATGTGTATTTTCAACTATAAGGGACTGACATGTACCAATATCACTTAAAGTCTTATTTTCTGGCCTCCCTGAGTAGAAGGGGATCTGTTAGGTTTTCTGTCTTCATTTATCTGTTGCATATTTCTAAAAATGAAATGGAAATCTTGTTAGAAGATGTTTTATTTTAAAAGTCTTCCTTTTCACATAGAAAATGGAGCTAGGCAGAGGTTCTCAATTTGTCAGTTATCCTCAATTGAAGAAAGGTGACAGGGTGAATTAATTTCCCATCATGCAGGATAATGCTTTCCACATAGCATCCTCCGCGTGACTGGGCTCCACCTCCCTGGGCAGGCAGGTTATTCTCCATGACAGAGGAGCCATCTGCAATGCCTCCACTCAACCAGAGTTGTCCACTTTCAGAAGTCCCAAGGCTTTTTTTTTTTTCTGCATCTGGTTCACTGCAAAATCTATATATGAAAGACAGAATCTTCCAACTTTCCATGTTTCAGGATGTTCTTTGGTCTTCTCTTTTGCAAGATGAAGGTTGAGCTTTTGGAAACAATTTGTGTGTGTGTGTGTTTGTGTGTGTGTGTGTGTGTGTGTGTGTGATGGTAAAGACCTTTGATGAAGCAAAGAAGGAGTGCTAAGCTAAAGAATGACTTAAGATTTTGGTCTGTTAGTTTCCAGGAGCACCCTCCTTTCCTTCTGATGGTGTAGTGGAACATTCCTTATTTCAATAAGTCTTAACTGTTGATGTTTGTCTCTAGCAAACATTCAAAGTTGGCTTTGTTTTTCTTGCCTAACCAAAGATTATAGTGTTCATATGAAATCCCTGCTCGTGGACATTTGGTGTTTCTGGAAACAGAAGAGTAATTATCGAGTATCTGTTGACTCAGCAGTTGTGTGTCACTCTGACCCTCTGACTTATCGACTGCTCCACCCCATAGGCCCGAGCAGGGCAAGGTAGCGAAACTGTGCAGAGAAGAAAGGTTGTCTCATGAGGCTCTTGTGGGGAAACTGGATTCCTTACTGCCTCAACTTCATCTTTGCGGGCAATAGGGAAAAAAATCTCTTTTAATTTTAAGATTTGTGTGATGGCTCCATATCAGAAGATCTCTTAAAAAGCATTTTGTGTGTGAACCTCAACCTTAGTTGCTAAGCGTGCCACTATTTGATGGGTTGTTGTAAATGGTAAATATAACTCAAAGGTGAGGGAGTCATTCACTCTAATATCTGGCATATGGTAAGTATTAAATATTAGTTGATACTGAACTCCTTTAAATGGAGAATTATATATTGTAAAAGCATATGATTTCATTTTAATTCTGTTGGCAGTATAAAACTATATAATGAACATTCTAAATATTTAATGTTACTATCTGTACCTTTGAAATGAAAGGAATAGAAAATAATATCAAAAAGTAGGGTAATTGAGAGTATGGGGTCAAGTGAGGGTATGGGGTTGGAGAATCTGACTTGGTTTATTTTGATTTTGTTTTGATCAAAAAGGCAGAAATAAGAAATAAGACATTAATCTTTGTTGTTTAATTTTTCAAATAGTTTAAGACTGTCCAGGCAATTTAACTTTCTAAGTTCTACATTGGTGGTTCGTAAATTGGGTCTTCTGGTACCTGGGAGTCCCAGGACCCTTGTAAGGGTTCTGTGAGGTAATACTGCTGATGCTTGCTTGCCTTTCCCTACTGTTCTCTATTCCAACTCCATTGCAGCAAGTGACTACAACCATTTTAGCACCAGTAATGACGCTGGCACCATGAATTTTTCTTAAGAAAGTTCTTGATGAAAATGCAAAATTATTATTTTTATTAAATTTTGACTCTGAACACTTGTCATTTAATGTTCTGCATGACCAAAGTTTGCATGAAGTACTGCTGCTGTACTCTGAAGCCACAATGGCCGTTTGAGGAAAGATGCCGGGCAGTTGTACAGTTGTGAACTGGACTACCTGCTGTTTTTCCTGAAGCATCATTTTTTTCTTAAAGAATGACTGACATTCGAACTGTGGTTTTTTAGACTGGAGCTTCTGGCAGGCATTTTCTTAGACATGAATGAAGCGAGCTGGTTACTTCAGAAAAGACTGCTGATGGTATTCGTTGCCAATGATACCATTTGAGCTTTCAAGCAAAAAATAAAAATTTTACAAAGCTTATATTTGCCATTCCAAGCTTGACAGCTTCCTGACACTTAAAGGCACTTCTGTTGAGATCAATGGTGATAATCGCATATGTGATTACTTGATACCATTCCATGAACTATGTCAACCTTTGGAAGATCTGCAGAATTTAGGGAACAAAATTTTTCAAATGACAAATGGATCTTTCAACATTGCACATGGGTTAAAGATTCATTCAAACTACAAGGTTGACAAGTAGATTTTAATGCAACAGAATAAAAAAGATTCACATGTACAGTTTTAGACTGCATATTACAACTAATTTGTAAGGAAATATCATTTGTTAAGTTTTGGTGTAGTACTAGAGAAGAATGTTCACAATTATGTGAATGAAAAGGTCACTAAAATTCTCCCTTTCCAACTACATATCACTGTAAGACCACATTGTCTTCATTTATTTCAACTAAAAGGGCAAATTGAAACTGACTGTGGTAAAAACAGACATGACGATACAGCTGCCTTCTATTATACCAGATATTAAAGAGATCTGCAAAAAATTCAAAACAATGTCACTCTTCTCATTATTTTAAAAAACATTGTTATTCCACTTAAAATATGTGTTGATATGTAGTGGGTGCATTATTATCATTTTTAAGTAAGTTGATAAAAATGTTCTTAAAATTTTCAGTTTTCAATTCTAATAGGATAAATAAATAGATACAAACCACATATGCAAAGTTTTCTGGGGCTTGAATAATTTTTCTCAGAGTGTAAAGTATAAAGGACTCAGAGATTACAAAGAGTGAAAACTGTTGTACTAGATAATCTCCCACAAAGAGTTGAAAAAGTTAACAAAAATATTTGAATTTTGCATATATAGCTTCCATTCCACGACATAATCCACCCTGGGCAAAGGCATTTTTTCCTGGAATGAATTTAAAATGGGACATGCCATACTTCCTTGTGCTCAACATTCACCCCCAATTCTTCACCAACTTTGAAGTTACATGAGCACGCCAACATGTTATAGATGCCAAGAAAGAAATCCTTGAGTTCTGCTCACTCATCTTTTTCTGTGTTGGGTGAATGACTGGTCTTCTGATTACTATACCTTGAGCAATGGTGTAGTAAATAAACATTTTTGGGTTCCTCCCCAAACCTAACTTTCTAACTTTGTATCTTATATGTTGTAATGTGCACTGTTGTGATTCGTATTGCTTTCATTATTCTTAAGATGTTTTATTTTCAAATTTGAATATTTCAAAAATGTACACTCAGAAAATTATCTAGTGGGCTCAAAGAACATATCACTTAGTTCTAACAGCTAGCAAATTGCAACATTTGACTTACATCTTATTCTTTTAGGAAGAAAATTAGGGTAGAGGGGACGTAATACAAATATATCCTTTTAGGAATCAGTGCATGTGTGTGTGGTGGGGTACTGGGGATTGAACTCAGAGAAATTCTACCTCTGAGCTCTACCCACAGTCCTATTGTATGTGTATGTCAGTTTGAAACAGGGTCTTGTTAGGCTGCCAAGAATCTTGCTAAGTTGCTGAGGCTAGTCTTGAACCTGTGATCCTTCTGTTTCAGTCTCACAGATACTAGGTGTGTGTGTGCCACCACACCTGGCTTTTATATTTGTTTTTAAGATTTATATTGGACCTGGTTTATATAGATCTGGTTGGTTTGCAACTATTGTGGAGTATTCTATTTTATAAATAAATCCCCAAATTTCTTGGTTTTAGTAATTTGTAAAAATATCACAAATGTTAAAAACAGGCAAAAATGTTTACCATATTCAAGACTTTTATTGAAGTTTTAGCAAAGCAGTGGCAATATTAGATATTTAGATCCTTGGACATCAAGTAGTTGTCTAAATTGGACACTGGCTTTTTTATTTAGGTTTGAACATGTATCCTAAGTAAATAATTTGTTTATATGAGTTATTATTAAACCTATCTCAGTTTTTGTTTATTGGGTATTAGCAATTGAACCCAGAAGTATTCTAACTCTGAGTTACAGTTCTAGCCCTTTTTATTCTATTATTGTTATTGTTTATTTTGGACAGGATCTTGCCAAGTTGTTAAGGGTCTCACTAAGTTGCTGAGGCTTGCCTCAAACCTACCATCCTCCTATCTCAGCCTCCCAAGTACTGGGATTACACACATGTGCCACCACACCCAGCTTAACTCAGGATTTTTAATCATAATTTTAGCACATACCAATATATATCACAGAGGAAAAGCATGTTGAATGTAGTGGAATTTCAAACTTGTTTTTGAGAAAATAGCATTTGGGTGATGATTATCATGCAATTAGTCTAGATAACTGTATAGGCTGAATGTTTGTGTTCCCCCAACTTCATATGTTGAAGCCTTAACCTAAAGTGATGTATTTGGAGATAAGGTCTATGAGGAAATGACAAAAGTTAAATGAAGTCATAGGAGTGGGGCTCTAGTTGAAAAGAGCTAGTGCCCCCATAAAAACAGGTAGAGCCAGGCATGGAGATGTATGTCTCAGGAGGATGAGGAAGGATGATCAATTGTGCCCAGGAGTTAAGGGTCAACCTGGGCCACATAGTGAAACCTTCCCATCTCAGAAAAATAATAAATGAATAAAATAAAAATAAAAAGATATACCAGAGCTCACTTTCTCTCTGCCATGTGAGGATATAGCGAGAGGGCCACTGACTGTCTGGAACCCAGGAAGGGAGCTCTCATGAGCAACCAGACCATGCTAGCACCCTGAAATTGGACTTTCCAGCCTCAGAACTGTGAGAATACACTTTTGTTGTTTAAGCCATTCAGTCTGTGCCATTTTGTTTTGGCAGCCTAACCTAATGCAAAAACCTATGTGTTTAAACATTGGTGGGGGCATGGCAATTTTAAGAAGTAACCAAAACAAGAGTCTTCCTGGACTTTGTTCAGATTCTGCATCCAAGAATCAGTGAAGCAAAGAAGTTAGTACTGGAGAGATCTGCTGCCATGGATTTGGCTTCAGAATGGAGCGGAGTTATTCACTGGGGCCTGAGCAAGCCATTCCCTATTATTACCATAAGTGCAGATGAATTAGGTTATCGCTGCACATTATTACTATCTTAAAGATAATTACTATTTTAAAGATTAAGGAATTGGCTTGCCAAGAGTTATACAAACTTAAACTGCAAATCCACTGATCAGCCTATACCACATTGCCTTTCAGGTTCAAATTTTGAGCCATATATTGGTATGACTTGCATGATCCTCTAAAGAGACCTGACTTCAGGAAAGCTTTGGGTAAAGCAAGAGAACCATAGGAGCTGGATGATATCTAACAGAACCAGAAACTTAAATAATTCCAAAGGCGGTGTTATGTAGAGTTATATGCCACTTACAGGAACCAGCTTCTAGCAAGTGGATTACCAAGGCTAAGCATCAGCAAAAGCTGAGATGGAGAGAGTGGCTTGGCGCAGTGTTTGGGGAATAAAATCCATCAGTCAAGGTCATGGCAGGAATAGCACTTTCAGCCTGGGCATTTGATGAGAGCATCTAGGAGGACATGGACAGCTTTTTCAAAAAGGTAGTAAGAATGTTGTAGCACCTCTAAGGGTTACTAAGAGGGCAGAGCTGTTGTTACCCTAGGCCTGAAAATGGGAAAGGGGAGGGAGTTGTTCCAGGAAAACCCAGAGAGAGAATTTTGCTTTTGTCGAAAGGGCCTCTGATGGCTGCTTAGACTGAGTGTGGAGAGTCACAGCTGTCCACAGTGACCCTCCTTCTCTTCTGACCTGCTGCTCTCTGCAAACTGGAGCTTAATCCAAAGCTCAAAGCTGTGATCACCCCATATAGAAGGCGAAGGCAGGAGAGTGTCTACAGGTCAGCCTACTGCGCGCGCACACACAGTGGACAAGGCTGGAGTGCAGATTGAGTGGAAAGTGGAACATCCCTCATATCTGGGGGTCTGGCCACCCTACCTTCCTGCTCCTGCATGCCACTAACACTGCTGACCATACTGCCCTCTGGTCATTGGCTACCATGCTCCAGAGTTCTTGCACCACTTTCAGTTCTGTTTTACACACACAGAGCCCCACTCACTCTTCTTTTACGACTCTCTGCTTTCCTTCCTAGCCAACACACTGTTCACGCCCTGTTCGGGGCAGCTTCTTGAAAGAAGGGCTTTGTTTTCTACTCTGTCCCCAACCTCCCAAATAGTGCTGACATATTATAGGCTTTCTAATATGCTTGTTGAATCACTGAATGAGTGAGTGAGAGAGTGAATGAATTAATGGATGGAATGTTTCGGTGTGCAGTGGGAAGCACAGCCTCTTGAGTGAGAGGCTGGAAAGTAGCAAATAGGTAAGGTGGCTGAGGGCACTGGTGAGAGAGGTGGAATTCTATGGACGAAAGCATCAAATTGTGTCTTTATCCTGTCACTGCTGAATTTACTGGCCCCAGAATTGCACTGAACAAAGTCATTATTGAACCAGCATTTCAACAGCGCTGTCCTTGTTGCCTGTAAGGAAGCTTAAATGGGAGGTCTTGATAAGTGGCGGCAAATGCTCTTGTTTTCCAAGGGAATCTTAGAAACATCAGGGACAAAGTCAATTTAATCCTTTTTTTTTGACAAAAGTGTAGCAGCTTACGTGGTGCATTTACATTTTCTTCATACTATATGGTTTAACTCTCTGCACTGTTCTTATATTACAGAAGTTTATAATATTGTTCATTATGATTTAAACCAGGATTTTAAATATTTTTATTAAATTAAATTTCTCATTCACTTCATGTGTCAAGGGGAATCAGGATGCCCCATTAGCTGATAGATGCAGTGACCATGAATTCTATCTTTTCTGCCATGCTAAGCTTCTCTCGACAGCTTACATATCTGTTTGTGTAAGGAATTCCTCCCTCTCCCTTACTCCCCCGCCCTGCCTTTACTTTCAGCTTTTTTAGGAGTATTTCTGATTTTTTTTTTTGAGATTCACTGAAGTTATAGTTTCCTTTTTAGAAATAGCTGAACCATGAATTTTGAGATTCTTGCCCCGCTTAATATGTGTACAGAAAGTATAGTGAGCACATTGATTAACTGAGATTTACCAACTGGCTCAACTGTCCTGGGAGCTATGCTGGGCACAGCAACATTATGATGAAGACGGACCTGGCTTAGGTCTTCTGGAGCTTCTTAAGGTTGGGGGCAAGAATTTAAAAACCTGAGCCAGGCATGGTGGCATACACCTGGAATTCCAGTACATGGGAGGCTGAGACAGGAGGATCACAAGTTCTAAGACAGCCTCAGAAACTTGGCAATGCTCTCAGCAACTTGGTGAGACCCTGTTTCCAACACACACACACACACACACACACACACACACACACACACACACACACAAGTCTGGGATATAGTTTGGAAGTAGAATGCCCCTGAGTTCAATCCCCAGCACTACACACACAAAACTAAACTAAACTAAACTAAACACCAATAAGTAAAATAGTTGTGAGCTGTTTAAGACAGAGACTGTCCAGGGGCCCCTACTTCAAACAGTGTGTGTGTGTGTGTGTGTGTGTGTGTGTGTGTGTGTGTGTGTGTGTGTATGTGTGTATGTAAAGGGTGTACAGAAAAACCAGGCAGGCTGGGGCCCTCAGAGGAAGGGAAAAGTCAGAGGAGAGCTGTGCATATCTGTGGCAGTGAATGGAAGCCAGCAGTGGGGAGTGTGGTGCACTGGGGAAGAGAGGCTGTGACAGAGTGGGGAAGAAATGCCTGCTCTGTGGGTGGGGGGTGCTGGACTTCAGTCTACTGTGTGTGTGTGTAGGGGTGGGGGGTTGATGCTGGTGATGCGATGTAAGCTGGAGCATGATGTAATATTTGCCCATTTGTGTGAGTAGATCAGAGTCAGAAAGTGTGGCAGAGGGTATCAAATCAGTTAGGAGGCTAACGATGGGTTACCAGAGGCCAGAATGGTGATGGAGAGACGTGGACAGGTTCCTAGTAGATTTTACAGCCAGAGTTAAGCAGACTTGCTTGTTCTATATGTGGAAATGTGGAACAAGGATGATCAATAAAACTCTTAGGTTTCTGGGGGAGAAGACATTATAATGTATTGGTAGGAACACTGGCCCTTGAGCTAGGTTATCTGGGTTTAATCCCATTTGAGATTTTAATAACTACTTGACCATGGCAAAGCTAACCTCTCTGTGTCTTGGTTTTCCTCTTTAATGGAAGGGTGCAAATGTCTCCCCCGCAGGATAGTTGTGAGCACTGAGGTTTTGCAGTAGCTCACTGGCTTACTGGCACATAGAAGCATTGTTAAATGTTAGCTATTGTTAGTACTTACTGAAATGGGAAGACTGGGTAGGCACTAGAAGAGTAAGGGATGGTATCAAGGGAAACTATCAAAGGTTCTGTTATTGACAGAGTTAATTTGATTTTTTGTTCATGTGTTTGTTTTTTTGGGTACTGGGGATTGAACTCAAGGGCATTCTACCTCCGAGCTACACTCCCAGTCCTATTTTTTTATTCTTTATTTTGAAAGAGGGTTTCACTAGGTTGCAGAGTGCCTCACAAAGTATCTGAGGCTGGCTGTGAACCTGGATCCTCCAGTCTCAGCCTCCCACGTACTGAGATTACAAGCATGCGCCAATTTGAATTGTCCACTGGAAATGTAATCAAAATACCAATTGATTAGAGGATTCACAAGTCTAGAGTCCAGGGCATTTTGAAACACATGTAACTGGATCTCATTTGAGGATAGAGGCAAGGTCCAGAGTTAATTCCTGAGCTCAGCCAGAGGAGCAGAAGCTAGTAAAAGAGATCAGAGAAAAACATCTGGTGTGTTAGGAGGGAAAACATAAGAGAGAAAAAGGCAAGAGATGGCAAGAATGATAGAATAAACATCTATATTTGGAGCACTGCTGAGGGTCCAGAAAGGAGTCCATTTGGCTTGGTGGCATGGCGCTCATTGGCTACCTTGACAAGGACAGTTTCAATACAGCTGGGTGAAAAGGATAAGGTGAAGTATTGAGAATATGTTGGGATGAGGATGCAGAGACAGCTCTTACAGAACCTTTCAGGAAGACTTACTTGCAAAGGACAGTAGAGGGGCTAGGCAGCCATGTGGAAGTAGATGTTTTGTACCACTTGTTTCATTTCAACAAGGGAGAAACTAGAGTGGCCATTTTCTGTTAGAAAGTGGGAGGTGGTAATGTAAGAGAGGCAAAGAATGACTGAAGGAGGAACACCCTGGAGAAATGCTACAGTCCAGAGCAAACGAGGAGATGCTGGCCTTTAAAAAAATTATTCCAAATCATGATTTCATTATCATTAGGAAATACTGACACTGCCCTTTAATGGCAAGAAGTTTGATGCTAAGAATAAGAAGGACAAGAAAGTAGAATTATGGGCTTGGGGTGGTGAGATGAGCAGTTCGAGTTTCTTTTATTTCCTTAATGTAGTAGGTAGTAAAACTGTCAGTGTGGCAGAGGAAGTGGTGTGGGAGGTTCTAGGCAAGGGGAAGCATGAAATAGCCACTTGAGGAAGATGGAAAGAGTCCACTTGAGAAAAAAAGTAGAATTGCTGGCTGATTGAGTCCCGATTTGAGGGTTGATATTCTGCATTTAAAAAGAGGCCGCTGTGGCTGGGCGTGGTGGCGCACGCTTGTAATCCCAGCATTCTGGAAACTGAGACCAGAGGATCTGGGTTCGTGGCCAGCCTCAGCTACCTAGTGAGGCACTCCGCAACTTAGTGAGACTTGGTTTCAAAATAAAGAATAAAAAATAGGGCCGGGGGTGTAGCTTGGAGGTAGAATGCCCCTGAGTTCAATCCCCAGTAGCGCAACAAAAAAAAAAAAAAAAAAAAAAAGAGGCCGCTGTGCTTGATTGCATGATTTTCTCCTGTAGGAGTCAGTTGTGGGGAATCTTATGTTGGGAATATAAGGATATTTCTGTGGACTTTAATCTTGGGGACTGAATTAGCACCAAGGGTGCACTAGTCTAACAGTAGTAGTTACATTAATGGGAGCAACTCTTAAAATTTTAAGGAACAATTGACCATCCTTTGATCATCCTAGCCTGTTGCAAAAGCCACTTCCAAGATGAAATAGACACTGTGCAGAGATGGGAGACTGTTTATATGCAACAGACTCTGAACAATTAGAAGGCTAGACTCAGAGATCTTGGCACATGGTCACATGCAGAGGAGGTAGGGTGCTTCCAGGAGCAGTCATTGAAATGGTCCTACGGTTCCAAAAGAGGCAAAGGAGGTGGTGCCTGTGTTGAAGATGCCACGGAGAAATCCCCCAATCAGTTATTTCCATATTAGTCTTTTTCAAACTTAAAAGCATGCTTAATTGTAGCAAAATGACTGAGCTTGCTTTTAATTTTCTTGAGATATCCTAACTTCTCTCAGGTTAGTTTCATGGTAATGGTAACGTGTGTGTGCAGGTTTGTAAAAGGAGGGGCACATCTGTGTGAAAGCATATGTGAGTGGAAGGTGGTTGTTTTCACTGTGGCAAAGCTAAAGCAGCTGTTGTCCACATCAGTTCTTTTCACACATGCGCAAAGCGGATAGACCAGTTGGTTTTGAGAACAAGCCAGTGTTTCTAAGTATGTTCTCTTCTCAGGTTACCTGTTTGGGAAGCTTTTATAAGCCAGGGATGTGTAACCCTATTCAGAAGGGGTTCTAATATTCTCTTTTCATTATGGAAGGAAAATTCATGCCCCTGAGAGTGCATGTTCTGTGAGGGACCATTATGTGATACAATAGCCATTATAAGCCGTAGCTTTGAAATGGGATCCATATGAATCTATAATGGACAAGAACAATGATTTCTACCTGTTGGGAAATGTAAGACCCCATTTGTGAAAGGAGAGGGGATTTCATGTAAAGACTCTGTTGCTAAAACTTTAAATATCAGTGGAAAATAATTTTTGGAGATTTTTATGGTACTGATAGAACTAGAGGCATCTTGGTGGTGGGTTATTAATCAGAACTATGGCTAGGAAGCCACAGCTAACACTTCTACTGAAGCATCAAGTTATGCATTCAAAAGGCTGCAAGTAATACCAAGGGAAAGGCATCTTCCCTGTGCTCTGAGCACCTGTGAGAAGAAAGGGTCAGAACAGAGTCTAAATCCTCTTTCCTCCTCTTGTGTGGGATAAAGCAAGCAGTGTTCCACACAGGCAATGATTTCACTGCTGGGAACAATTGTAGAACTGGATTCAAAACCTGGCTTTACCAGGTAGCAGTTGTGAGACCTTGAGCTCTCATTCATCTGGGACCTTGTAGGGTTGCTACAAAGCTCAGTGAGGCTTGGAGATAGGGCTATAGGGTTTGGGGATATCATGAATCCACAGTGCTTCTCAACTCTGTGACTTGTCCTTAGTCAGTTTGCTCCTCTGCTTCCCTTGGGAGAATTTCTCCTCGAATATCCAATTTCAATCCTCCTCCTCCTCCTCTTCCTCCTCCTCCTCCTCCTCCTCCTCCTCTTCCTCCTCCTCCTCCTCCTCCTCCTCCTCCTCCTCCTCCTCCTCCT
>PVLC010017816.1:0-33113 GCA_004027655.1 Graphiurus murinus
GTTGGTGGAAGGGGCTGGCGGCGAAGATGGCAGCCGCCGTTCCCAGCGCGTGCAGGCTCGGTTCTCTGCTGTTCAGCCTGTTCCACCTCCTGGACAGCTGCTTCAGGCTCACTTTTCCATCTCTGGAGCGGAGCGCGGAGGCTGACCTGCCTGCTCGGCCTTCTGTGGTCGCTGGGGGGCGCAGGTTGGTGATAGTCTGGCTAGATGGCAGGAAGCTGGTTGGGAAGGGCTAGCAGTGAAGATGGTGGCCGCTGTTCCATGGCACACCGGCTCCCGCCGGCTCGCCCTGTTCCTCCTGGACTCAGATCCTCAGCTCCTCTTTCACGCTAGTGCTTCCGTTAAGAAGCTGTGTCTTATTTCAGGCTCTGGGCGGTCACAGTTCTGCGCTGAGGTGATGTGCTGGGACAGACCCCAGACCCGCAGGCGCTTATGCTGAGCACCCCATGCGTTCTGGTCTCCACCTGGGTGCACCGTGGGGTGCCAGGTGTGCTGTGTCCTGGGGTTTGCTGTTCTCAGCGTCTGGGTGGTCCCCACGGCTCCTGGTCCTGTTTTCCCAAAGTCTACTTTTTCGCTGCAGAGCCCGGCTGCTATCCGCCCCGGCAACACCGGGCCGGCGGGGGTCCGTGCGGAGCGCAGATCGCTGCGCGGTGGCGTCCTTTGTTGTCCCCACTCTGCTTCCTTGATCTTCTTTATTTGTTTGTGGTTCAAATTTTGCTTTTTTTCCTTCTGTTAAAAAGTTCTTTTTATGGTAAATTTAGATCCAAATCACAGCATTTGTGGAGACGTTTCACTCAGTCGCCATCTTGGATCCGCCTCAAGCCTCTACTCTCCTGTATTTTTTCATTTAATTTTTTACTGTGACTCTATAGAGTAGGTACTATTATATAAGTGATAATTTGCTGGAGTTCCGGAAATGAAGAATGACTACAATTGTTTGCCCAAGATTACAGTTATAAATGATGATAGGATTTCACTCTCTCTAGTGAGATTCCATATTCTGAATTTTTTTTTTATTTCCTTAGGCCAGTTTTACTTTTTTTTTTAATTGTATTAATTCATGCATTGTAAGCGTACATCTTTGTTAGGTACAAATTGTTAACAACATATTTGCACACAATTCTCATTTGAGCCCTTCCCCAATTCCCACCCTGTTCCCTTGCCCTCCCTCACTCTAGGGTTCAGTTCAGTGAGTGACCTTGATATGATTGTGTAAGTACATCATGTGCCTTAGGGTGTCGCCCTGCCCCGTCCATCCCCTCCAGTTAAATCAACTTCTTTGCTTTCAAGGGTCTCTCCTTTTCATCTGGAAAGGAGATGCCCCATCTTCTCCCTAGCATCCATATATTAGAGAGAACATATGCTTCTTTACTCTTTGTGACTGGCTAATCTCACTTAACATAATGTTTTCCAGTTGCATCCATTTCCCTGCAAATAACATGATTTTGTTCTTCTTTATGGCTGGGTAAAATTCCATTGTGCACATATCCCATAGTTTTGTAATCCATTCATCTGTCCATGAACATCTTGGCTGCTTCCATAGTTTGGCTATTGAGAATTGTGCCGCTATAAGCATAGATACACATGCATCGGTCTGATAGTTTGGTTTCCACTCTTTTGGGTATATACCCAGTAGTGGTATTGCTGGTCATGTGGTAGATTCACTCCCATTCGTTTGAGGGTCCTCCATACTGTTTTCCACAGTGGTTGCACTAGTTTGCAATCCCACCAACAATGTATTAGGGATCCCACTTCTCCACACCCTTGCCAGCAGGTATTGTTGTTCATGTATTTTATGATTGCCATTCTGACTGGAGTTAGGTGAAATCTCAGGGTAGTTTTGATTTGCATCTCCCTGATTGCCAATGATGTAGAACATTTCCTCATACATTTATTGGCCATTTGTATTTCTTCTTTTGTAAAGTGTCTATTTAGATCCTTTGCCCATTTTTGATTGGGTTATTTTCTTTCTTAGTTGTGATTTTCTTGAGTTCTTTGTATATACTAGATATTAGACCTCTATCTGAAGAGTAACTGGCAAAAATCTTCTCCCACTCTGTAGGCTCTCTGTTGAGGTTCTTGATAGTCCCCTTTGCTGTGCAGAAGCTCTTCAGTTTAATGCAATCCCATGGATTGATTTTCCTTTTTGCTGCTTGTGCTTTGGGGGTCTTGTTGAGAAAATTTTTACCTGTGCCTATGTGTTCAAGTGTTGGTCCTATGCCCTCTTCAAGTAGCTGCAAGGTTTCTGGTCTAACTTCCAGGTCCTTGATCCACCTTGAGTTCACTCTTGTGCAGGGTGAGAAAGTGGGGTTTATTTCCATTTTCCTGCATATGGTTAACCGTTTTGCCAACACCATTTGTTAAAGAGGCTATCTTTATTCCAGTGTATACTTTTGGCTCCTTTGTCAAAAATCAGTTGACTGTAAGTCTGTGGATCTGTTTCTGAGTCTTCTATTCTGCTCCATTGGTCCATGTGTCTGTTTTTGTGCCAATATCATGCTGTTTTTATTACTGTGGCTCTGTAGTAGAGTTTGAAGTCAGGTATTGTGATGCCTCCTGCATGGTTTTTATTGCTAAGAACTACTTTGGCTATCCTGGGCCTTTTGTTTTTCCAGATGAATTTAAGGTCTGATTTTTCTATGTCTGTGAGGAGTGCCCTTGGTAATTTCATGGGTATTGCATTGAATTTGTAGATCAGTTTTGGGAGGATGGCCATTTTGATGATATTTATTCTGCCTATCCAAGAGCATGGTAGATCCTTCCATCTTCTAAGGTCTTCATTGATTTCTTTCTTCACCTTGTTATAGTTTTCCTTATAGAGGTCTTTAACCTCCTTGGTTAGGTTTATCCCTAAGTATTTTATTGTACGGGGTGCTATTGTGAGTGGAATTACTTTCTGGATTTCTTTTTCTGTTGATTTATGGTTGGCATATAGAAAAGCTTCTGAGTTTTTAAGATTGATTTTGTATCCGGACACTGCTGAATTTATTGATCAGTTCTATAAGTTTTTTGGTTGAGTTTGTTGGGTCTTCTAAGTATAGTATCATGTCATCTGCAAAAAGGGATAGTTTTATTTCTTCTTTCCCTATTTTTACCCCTTTGATTTCCTTCTCTTGCCTTATTGCTCTGTCTAGAGTCTCGAGTACTATATTAAACAGAAGAGGTGTTGTCTTGTTTCTGTTTTTAGTGGGAACTCTTGCAGTTTTTCTCTATTTAATATGATGTTGGCTGTAGGCCTATTGTATATTGCATATTCTGAATTTTTAATGCACAACAAAAATAAGTGTGTTAAAATATAGAGTATTGGGGATCATAATAGTTATTTGGGAAGAGAAACAAATAGGGCAAAGTGGGGCAAATAATTTTGGGCATTTATCATATTCTGGAAGCTCAAAATTATGGAACAAGTTTTAGTGCTATTCAACTAATACTATGATGAAAGGACTTTGGGTTCCTGATCACAAAGTTGATATTCCCTGCACTCTTCCATGCTACTGATGTGTGACTCTGCAGAATGACAGAGCAGGAAATGTTGGCCCCACAGCTCTCCTTGAAGTGTCTGGGTGTCGGCTAGGCCCCCTTCTTCCTTCCATCCCACTTTCCAGACTACTGACTCGGGACCTATTGCTTCCATATTCCTTGGGCTTTGCTCTCCTGAGGAGCCCTCTGAATCTACTCCCTGCTGACCATGGAAAGGTATTCATGTTCAGACCTTGACTAGATACTGGCTGCCTTACCTTAACAGACACATTGATTTAATATGATGCCCTGTCCATGCGTGGTGATGCATAACTGTAATCCTAATCCCAGTATTTAGTAATCTGAGACAGGAGGATCACAAGGTTGAGGACAGCATCAGAAACTTAACAAGACCCTCACAACTTAGCAAGACCCTATTTCAACATAAAAAATTTAAAAAGTGAGGGTGTAGCTCAGTGATAGAATGCCCCTGGGTTTAGTCCCCAGTGGTCCCTTTGCACACTGCATCCAGAGGGTATTGGTTTCAAAAGATGTGTTCAAAAGAGGCTGTAGGGATACAGCTTCACCTGGTCCTTCTTGATCATAACACCATTTTCCCTACTAGGTGACCCTGGTATACATTCTAAACTCTTTAAGACTAACATGGTTATTCAGAGGCCCAAGAGTTTCATGCTATGTCTAGACTTTCTTAACTGACATTTGATATGTTAATTTTTTAGAAAGCCCAGGGGCATTCCAGTTGGCTACAGTCTACCTTTTTCCATTCATCATCTAAACTGCTTCCTCTTGCTCTGGGATACAGGGATCTTCCTATCTTTCTGTCTTCCAAGACATGCTTCTGTCTGTCAGGCCCTGATAAATTGCACTTTGTGCAATTCTGAACTGGTCCAGGATTCTTTGGTCTCTCTGCATATTCTGTGTTTGATGGCCAGTTGTAATTCATGGGTTTTTGTCTGAATCAGAAGCAATGGCTTATTCATTCTGCATTAGCTGACATGCTTCTCTCATTAGCTGACATGCTTCTCTCGTTCAGGCACTGTGAACTGGGCTAGGCCGCATTTCACATGATACAGGTTTTTCCTATATAGAATCATCTCCTCAGCTACTCACCTCATTCACCATTCTTGCTATCCTTGGTTTCTGGTTCTTGACTTTGGAGGACAATGGGACAAGAGGAAGTCTGGTTGCAATTCTGTCATCAGGGAATATAAACCCTCTCACAATCTCTCTATCAATAGAAGGTAGTTAATAATCTCTCTCTCTCTCTCTCTCTCTCTCTCTCTCTCTCTGTGTGTGTGTGTGTGTGTGTGTGTGTGTGTGTGTGTGTTCTGATCAGCATTCTTGAAATTTTAATCTAAAAGACTGACCATGTAACTTAGAGGGAGGAATATTTATTTTCTAATGGTTTGAGACTTAGTCCATGTGAGGCTGGGAACCATGGATCTCATGCCATGGTGGTAAGAATCAGAGAGAGGGAGAACACCTAAGCTGTGCTCCTCACATCTTAGAGGCCAGAAGCAAGAGAGACCTGGGGAAGGATGAACCATATACAATCCTTAAGGCTGCACCACCAGTGATCCATCTCCTCCAGTCATACCCTACCAACCTATCTGGTACCACCCAGGCAAATCTATCAAAATGGATTTATCCACTTATGGAATTACAACCCTCTCAGCTCAACTATATCAATCTTGAATATTAATAAATGAGCTCTTTAGAGGATACTTATATCTAACTATAACACATATACTCTCTCTCTCTGGGTACACACACACACACACACACACACACACACACACACACACACACAAGATTGAACCCAGGAGCATTCTACCATTAAGCTATATCCCAACCCTTTTTATTTTTTATTTTGAATTAGGGTCCCCTTAAATTGCCAAGGCTAGCCTCCAACTTGCGTTCCTCCAGCCTCAGCCTCCCCAGTACAGGGACTGCACGTGTGTACCATAGCACCTAGCTAAAATGTCGTGTGTGTGTGTGGTATTGAGAATTGAACCCAGAGGCATTCTATCTCTGAGCCACACCCCCAGCCAGATTTTATTTTTCAGTTTAAAACGGGGTCTCACTAAACTGCAGATGGCCTAAGCTTCTGAGTCTGGCTGTGAACCTGCTATTCTCCTGTGTCAGTCTCCCAAATACTGGGATTACAAGTGTGGACCACCACGCCATGCTTAAAATGTCTTTAATTTTGATTGCTTCAGTTTTCCATGAAGGTCATTCAAGACAGTGGGTGAAAAAGTACTACAATACAGAAATGTACTGTAACATATGCTTCAGTACTGTTCTATTTTATAACCTATATACATTCCAGGTCCCTCCATATGGATGGAGCCAGGAATGATGGCAGATGCTTGTAATTCCAGTACTTGGGAGGCTGACACAGGAAGATCATAAGTTCAAAGACAGCCTCAGCAAGTAGTGAGATTCTCATCAACCTAGTGAGACCCTGTTTCAAAATAAATAACTAAAAATAGTTCTGGGAGTAAAAATGGCTGGAACTAAAATGCCCCTGGGGTCAATCCCCAGTAACACACACACACACACACACACACACACACAGAGTCAGAAACACAGAATTTTCTCTAGAAAGTAAATAGAACAGAGTAAATGTTTTGCTGACAGCTCTCTGACCCCCATGGTAGTGAACTCATGGTAACGAACTCACTGCCTGTTTCTTTTTTACCTCTGACTTCCCAGTGATCAATAAGAAGGTCTGCTAATGGTGCAGCAGGTACAGCCTCGAGACCACCACAGCAGAATATTTGAGAGGAAGCTAATGAGAGTATATGAGAAAGAGAAGAGAGCTGAACTGATGTTGAAACTAATTTATCTCATTAGCTACCACTAGATACAAATTACAGTGTAATGGAATTAATCATTCAAAATGAATTGTTCACTAAGAAGTTATAAAAATACCAACATTCCACTTGGTGCTATTGTCTTTCCCCCCAACCCCTGTTGAATTAATTTGGCTTTAAAGGATTTTTTTCTTTTTTTTCTTTTTTTTTTTTTTTTTTAGCTAAAGCATAAAGAGAACTGAAAGGTCCATACAGCCTTGCTTGGGAACAGGGATTATATAGAACAAGATAGTGCCTCCTGGGCAGGAGGATGTCATTTAGCCAAAAAGCTGAGCACACCAGCAAGTTACTTGAATTATCTGAATCTGACAGAAAAAACTCTTTAAAAAATTATTCTCAAGTAGGTGTGGTGGCATATAACTGTAATCCCAGTACTTGGGAGGCTGAGAAAGGAGGATCACTAGTTTGAAGGTAGCCTCAACAACTTATTGAGACCCTCAGCAACCCTGTTTCAAAGCAAAACAAAAATAAAAAGGGAAAAAGGGCTGGTGGGTGTATCTTGGAGGTAGAACACCCCTGAGTTCAATCCCTAGTACCAAAAACATGTTTAAAAATTATCTTAAAGACTTAACCCATTCAAAGCCATGCTGAAAGCATTGGGTTATGTTTTTAATAACCTCAACTTGTGATGAACAACCTATTTCAAAATCAGAGCTGGTCATGGCAGTGCACTCCTGTAATCCTAATACTTGGGAGGCTGAGACAGGAGAATTACAGATTGGAGGACATCCTCAGCAAGTAATGAGATTCTTATGAACCTATTGAGACCCTGTTTCAAAATAAAAATTAAAAAAAAATAGGGTTGGGAGGTATAGTTCAGAGGTAGAATGTCCCTGGGTTCAAACCCCTGTGCAAAAAAAAAAAAAAAAAAAAAAAAAATGCTCAAACCTTCCTGTGACAGAGGTGACCAGAAGTCATCTCACAAAGTTTATTATATGAGATCTAAAATTTATTCTCAGCTGCCTCAGGGGTGCTGATGAACTGTGTGTGAAGAAAGGGTTTCCTTCAACCACAACTTTATAGATGTGGTTCAGAATGGTCACCTGATGTGATTCCATTTGATGTAGCGAGTGATGAGTTTAGGACTTGAACCCAAGATTCCTGGCTCCAAGTCTAATGCTCACCCTCCCATACAGTTACAAATGACCCTTGAGGAAGGGCTTTGCATGGCATATTATTATATAAAATTTATTTATTTTTTATTTTTTTTTGCGGTACTGGGGATTGAACTCAGGGGCGTTCTACCTCCGAGCTATACCCCCAGCCCTATTTTTTATTCTTTATTTTGAAACCGAGTCTCACTAAGTTGCGGAGTGCCTCACTAGGTAGCTGAGGCTGGCCTCGAACCCGGATCCTCCGGTCTCAGCCTCCCGAATGCTGGAATTATAAGTGTGCGCCACCACGCCCGGCTCTAAAATTTATTTTAATAAATCTCAAATGTAATAAGAATTCATTCCAAAACAGAGAGGTGAGGGAATCATCTCCAGGCCTCAGTCAAATACAAAGCATTACTTTATTTAATCCTTGTCACAGTTGGTTTCTGAGGATATTCATCTGTTTCATATGCCAAGAAACTGCTCAAAATGATGAATCCACATGCACAGGATCTTGGGACAGGTGGCAGAGTCAGTGTCCGAGTACAGGTCTAGATTTTCTCTAACACATTATATTTTCCACTGTGATTTCCAAATATGAAAATGTGGGTCAGTCTTGCTTTTAACCAAAAAGAGTAGATGAGTCCTAGGATGGTGATTGTGTTCACATTTCGCATCTGTAAGTCAGTGCAGGTGCATTATACTGATTGATAAACAATGTGTTCTTCGAATAACCTGAAGGACTTTCCAGAAATGGTCTTAAATAGTTTCACTGTGTGCTCATTTTCTGTAGTTATAGAATCATGAAGAATAGTGGAAAATCAACATATTAGTGGGCTAAAAGAATGTCTGACCACCAAAGCTGGGAACAGGGTGAGGTAGGTAGATACCATGCCCAGGGCAACCTTACAAGGGTGACAGCTGATTTTAAAATCCTTCAAGTGCAACACTGATCCTAATGGATGAGACAGCCTCAACTGTGCCTGAGGTGACTGCTTCGCTCTTTGGCATAATCAACAACAAAAATTTATCCCAGAGCTTTTTAAAGACATTGGTACCCAGAGAAGGACAAATGGAAAGGCAATAGTAGGGGTGGATTTTTATCTACCATTGACATAAGTACACATCTGGAACTCCCATTTTTATACCTTTGCCCAGGTACATTCTTCCCAATTCATTAACAATGTGCTCTATGTTCCTGTTCTGATAACACTGATTCTGTCATGGTCCTTTCACACTGGTGCCCAGATTTCCTCAATTTAGCCACTTTCACATCCTAACTTGTGTGCCATGGAAAGATACATTCTCCTTAAGTCTGTTAAGGAAATAATGGAAATGTTCTCTCTCTCAGAAGGAGGACGAAACAGTACTGTGGAGAGCTATGTTGCAAGCATGGTCTGGCAGAAGTCAGGACAGACAGACCATCAGGTCAGAGGTCAGCAGGAAGTTTCAGCTGAGTCAAGAACCAAAACTGGAAATAGTAAAGGCAGGGCACTTGTGAGACCTGGAAACAGAGGTCTCTCCTATTGCAGACAGGTGGGGGCCTGTGGGTCATCCTGGGCGCTGCCCAGTGCAAGCACTGAAACCCATGTACGGGGTAAGGTCAAAGATAAGATTAGACTCCAACAATTGGCTATGGACCCATGGGATATTGCATAAGCCTTGCTTAAATAACATAATGATGGAACCTAATTTTAGAATCCTAGACTAGCTTTATAAATAGGGTTGCCAGATAAAATACAAGATGCCCATTTAATGTTGAAGTTGAAATTAACACTGAATTTTTATTTTTTGTTTAAATATATCCCAAATATTGTAGGAGGCATACTTATACTAAAAAAATTATGTCTGAAGTTCAAGTCTAACTGGGCATATTATATTTTTATTTTCTAAATCTGTAACTCTATTTCTAGAGGAAGTTGGAAATTGCCTTTTTTACTAATTTTAGGACTCAACATTCCTGTCGAAAGGCTGACAGTTGGGTTCAAAAGAAAGAAAACTTGGCCACATGAAAGTTGTTTGAATTGCAGTTTTTTTTCTTCTGTAAAATGGGCATAATAATAGTAGTGTACCTGCTGCAGACACTGGGGGCATGCGTGGGATAGCGTTTAATGTGTCAGGTTGGAACACACCAAGCATTCCTGCTAAAGTCAGTGTTCCACCAAGACGAAGACGGGTGAGTGAATGAGCCAGTAAGTACTTGTGGTGCTTGTGGTGAAGTGGCACATTCTGAGGATCTGGGTAATGTTCATCAGGACTTATTTTCTCCCCAAAGCTCAGGATTCACCCTGTTCTGTACTGGAGATTATCAAAACAAAGCAGCACAGCAAGAAGTCCCAGGACAGTTGTCTGGAAATGCCATCCTTTCTTTGTAAGGTGAAGTAGTAAAACTTGCAAGTGGTGTTTGTGTCTTTGATAAATGAGAGGTTAACAACACTTAGACATGGCTGACAAGAACAAAATAGAATTGGTGGCTGTAGCCGAGAAAAAGAGACACTCCTATGCATGCTTGTCTGTATTGAGCCAGATTTGAAGGACTGGAAAACTCTATATGGGAATTAAGAACATGAAGATCTTTCAGTAAAATCTGTTATCCTTCATAAGATAGATTGTTTTTAAACCTCTTTTTTTGTCCTGGTGTATGCAATTGTATTAGGAAAATGTTCCTAGAAAACATAACTCACTAGATTTTGATGGAAAATGTTTCCCTTCAGTTACAAACATCTAAATAATCCATTGTGAACATCACAAGTTATTGAAATCTCCAATGTGACTTTAATATATTCCTTCCTGTAAAATATGGGCTTGTTTTCTGAAGCTTTATTGAAAAAGAAAAATCTTGTATAAAATGTATTTCAGATCATTTAATTTTTCTATTTTCTTTTATAATCCAATGAATTTTATTCATTCTAGAAAGTCATGCTAAATCTAAATACTTTAGGATTAAGATTAGATATTGATTATATGAATTAGGGTTAATAAAAAATCCAATACATATATATATGTACATATATGTATTGGATGTACATATATATATATGTATATATAGTGCACATAGCTACTATCACTGAAATGAAATGGTGCACATCAGAGTGGAATGCAGAGAAACTAACCGATTTCCTAAAAAATTCCATGTCCACAGAAACCAGACTCAGATGGTTCCACTGTTGTAAATTAAGGTTGATCAGAGTGATAGAACTACTTATGGACTCTTTCTCGAGTGTCATAATTGTATATTTATAGCTCTATTCCATGGCATAACTGGGGAGAAAAAATAAGACAAATCTCTGAGCAGATGCAAACATCTCTCAAATTTCAGTTTCAATTGTTTGGATTAGCAAGAGAATATAAAGACAAATAAGAAGAGCTTTAAAATGACCTGTGAAAAATCTAATTATCTTATCTGTAATGAAATTTCACAAGTACGGTAGGTCCTGAGCAAAAGGGAAATTCAACCCAGAGTAGATATCTAATCTGAGTTCTGACGCTGCACGTGGGCAGGTGTGTATATAAGCCATGCATGAGTCTCCATGGATAGTGGAATCATAGAGAAAAGCTCTCATGCCACTGCCCCTCCCAGCCTTGCATGAGAAGACACAGCCTGGAGTACAGGTATGACTGGACAGGTAAACTTGAGATCAAGGTGAAGAAGGGGTAAGAAGAATAGCAGAGGTTCAGAGGTTGATTGGGAAGTTTTGTCAAGAGAGAAGTGTTACCTGAACTCTGATCATCACAGGTGAAGTGGAGAGAAGTAAAGGACTGCTGAGAGACCTCAGGGCCGTGGAGGAACAGCACTTCTCAGTGACTGCACCTGATGCATCATGCTCAGGGACCACGCATTTCAAAATGACATGCAAAAAGAAGAAGACACCATAGAAAAAGCAGAGTGATGGGAAAGACTGACTTCCTTCTGCAGAAACTGCAGGTGACTGACTTGTTCTGATGACATGGATAATGGAGTTGTCAGAGGTTGCTGAAACAGTGGAGGGTGGAGGAATGGATTCAGTGAATGAGACAGAGCGCACTTGCCATTTTACATGGTGCTGCAGAGCTCTGATGTCTATAGCCTGGCTGAGAAACAGAGTGCTGAGAGTAGGGTAAGGTGAGGCACTATGTTCAGCTCATACTTACATTCTCAGCAAGCTTCTAACTAGTTGTTGGAAACATCTATTATCATATACAAAATTATATAAATTTAGAATATATCAATTATGTATAAAAATAATGTACACATTAAAAACCACAACTTTTGAATTTTTAAAATAACTTACTCATACTTAATTGCTTTTTGGTACTAGGGACTAAATTCAGGGGCATTCAACCTTTAAGCCACAGCCAGATTTTTTATTTTTCATTTTGAAGTAGGCTTTCACTAAGTTGCTGAGAGTCTTGCCAAGTTGCCAAGGCTGTCCTCAAATCTGCGATCCTTCTGTCTCAGCCTCCTAAGTACTGGGATTACAGGTGCCTACCACCAAACCTGGCCTATTTATACTTTTGAGGATATTTCCACTTATTATGTTTGTGTGGTGGAAAACTATAATGGTGTGCCTGTTTTCAGTGACTCTGTGTCCAGTGGCACTACCTTGGTTGCTTGAAATAATGCCAAGACAATCAGCAAGGACTACAAACTGGGGCCTCCACCCCAGAAAGCTGGTTGTGAATTGGTTACCAGCACATCATTGATTAAGGAGGAATTTCCATACCTAACGAATGGATAGTAGAATGGAAGTGTGTTCCTCTTACAATTGCTGAATTTGAAAAGTCACTCCATAATTTACTTGACAACACAATCACCATTTTTTTTAATTATTACTCATGGTTTCTGTTGCTCACTAGTTCCAAGTAGACATGGCTGGATAGTTCTGGCTTGGGGTTTCTCATGCAATTTCATGGCTAGGTGAACCCTAGGGTGGGCTGCTCATCTTCTCCTGCATGTAGTCTTCTCCAAATATTTTGTGAGAGTTAGTTTGGGCTTCCTGAAGACACAATGACTTTGCAGTACTTGTACTTGTTGACTGGTGTACTAAGCTTATGGAGGAAGAAACTGGAAGCTACACCCCTCCCATTTTCTTGCCTGCAGAGCCACAGAGACACCCTGTCACATTCTATTGCTTACAAACCAGTCACATGTCTGCCCAGTCCCAAGGAAGGCAGATCCGACCCTAGCTCTCAAAAAATGGAGCCAATGCTTTAAGAAGAGCACGCAGGAGTGGAGGTATTTGGGGCCATCTTCAGAAAATACAGTCTTCCACAGATCTCAACCCACAAAACAACTGGGGAAAAGAAATTTTACACAACTCCACTAGGTTGGATGCCATGGAGGATACTTGAGGTTGTGGCTGTCATCAGTCTGAGATAACATTCTTGTTCGTGAGTGTTCTAGAATGTTCTTGACTGTTCTAGGTAGGAGCAATAAGGAAGTTCAGCCTCAAAGATGCTGAAGAATAAATATTGCATTGTCTTATGGCTTGTGAAAATTTCCTTGTTTCTAACCAGAAATCCACTACTTTCATCTTTTTCTAAACATTTCTCTTGAATCCATCATCTTGGCCATTTATCATATTCCGTTACTCCAGCTTTAATCATTGCTGTTCTGTGTTTATAATTTGTTTGCTGGTTTGCTCCAGGTTTTCTTGATTATAACCTTTGTTTCTCTGATTAACATATTTGTTCCTTATCTGGCCATGCAGACTCAGGCTTTTTGGTGCTGGGATAGACAAGAAAATGCCCTTCTGCTTCAATGAGAACCCAAAGTCTAGAAACAAAGAAAGAAGGATGAAACTGTGCAGGTGAAATAGGTACTGGATTGTTGAGTAATTATAAGGAAAGTCCTAAGAAGAGTTTAAATTAATATTTGAGATAGGGCCACTTTTTAGGATGTAGAAAGTTGTTTAAGGAAATAACTGCATGCTGCGATTTTTATTTTATAATTAAGAATAGAGTAACAGAAAACTTAAGGCAAGAATTTGTAATTTTTTTCAAGTTCAAGAAATACTTTTGAGAATCTGCCAGATTCCAGGTTCCAGGCTAGATTCTTGAGACAGAGCAGAAATAAGATGCAAACAAGCATCTGGTAGGTGCTTAAAATATAGACTGCAAATTAGACGACACTGTAGATCCTGCCAATTACGAATTCAGCCTCTAAATGTGGTGATGTGACAATTTTCCTCAGGAATTTAAAAGCTAAAGAAAGATGAAGGTCAGATCTAGACACAGTCAAAAAGTGAGATACATATAAAATTGTCGGCTTATTCAACAAGTCCCTGGTTGCTTATTTGCTATAGTCATTATATAAGTAAATACCTCTGACCCAGCTAAAAACTGTAAGCTATAGTAAATGGTTAAAGACCAAGAAATGATCTTTAAACCTGGCCTTTTCTTAGAAAAAACTAGGCAGCTATAATAAAATTATTGATAAATTAGCAGCAAACAAGATCACTCAAATTAGCATAGCTGGGAGAAGGGCCAGGATAGCAACTTTTGTCAAAGTTCCCTAGGTTCCTTCTTTCTTTGTTTTCTTTTATTTCTTTGTATTTTTAAAATTATTTTTGGTACTGGGGATTGAACTCAGGGCATCCTACCTCTGAGACATACTCCCAGGACTTTTTATTTTATTTATTATTTATTTATTTATTTTGCGGTACTGGAGATTGAACTCAGGGGCATTCTACCTTCAAGCTATACCCCCAGCCCTATTCTTTTTTTATTCTTTAGTTTGAAACCGAGGCTCACTAAGTTGCGCAGTGCCTCACTAGGTAGGTGAAGCTGGCCGCGAACCCAGATCCTCGGGTCTCAGCCTCCCAAATGCTGGGATTACAAGCTTGTGCCACCACTCTCGGCTAGGACTTTTTATTTTGAAATAGGGTCTTGCTAAGTTACTGAAGGTCTAAGATTCTGAGGTTGCCCCCAAACCTGTTATCCTCTTGTCTCAGCCTCTCAAGTACTAGGGTTCATTATTTATTTATTTTTATGTATATATGTATTTATTTATTTATACTGGAGATTGAACTCAAAGACATTCTATCTCCAAGCTATTATCCCCAATTACCCCAGCTCTCTTCCCTCTATTTTTTATTTTTTGATTTGAAACAAGGTCTTGCTTAGACACTGGGATATCACCGAGGATAACAATTGTTTGCTGCTCCATAGGTGCCTTCAGCATGTGGTCAAGTTGAAGAACCAGTGTCCAAGAACATGTCAGTGACAAAGACCTCACTGTCAAATCAGGTGTAGTGTGGACATAGAGACGGTCTTCACTGAGAGTCACATGTCATTGACTTCAGGTATCGAGCAGGACACTGAATGAGAGGAGGGCAGGTGGGGACAGGAGTTTCTGTGTTCCATCCATGCAGCAGAAACCATCTGGAATGGGGTTAGATCAACATCTTTTACAAAGGAAGTGAAAAATAGGGATTGCATTTTTATGTACAGCCTGCTAGTTTTTAAATGTTGGCATGGATTTCACTTTATAAACACACACACACACACACATACACACACACACACACACACACACTGAATAAGCAGCTGAAGAAACCTGTCTCCTAGTTTCTCACCTTTCTCTTAGGAAGAAGAGTCCTTCCTGTTGGTATGGAACATGTTCTGGGTTTATTTTTTAAAAGTAATTTTGAAACATTTTCCTTTAGTTCTCCCATGGGAATGTGACTGGACTGCTCCACTGCTGGTCACACATGAAGGAACTTTCCATCTGCGTTCTGGTCTCGAGCCTGCTGCAGACACAGGGCAGGTATCAGCAGACGCCCCACCGTCACATCACTACCCAGAGGGATGCCTGCTCATTCATTAGTGCTGCGTACAAAACACCCAATCCAAATTTTGCAGTACCCATGGGTTCACCAGGAGATAATTAGCAATTTCTTTGCTTCCCACTGAGCAGATGAGTTGAGGATTAGCTTCTCTCAGTAGATTACACATTAGAGAGAAAAAATGTCAAAGCAGAGAACTGGAAGCTCAGTCTCCCACATAGCCGTCTCCACTGTGTTAATGAGCCCACTCTCCTGTCGCATTCACAACTAGCAAGAGATGACCTAAGAACGAGTCAGAGACGCTTCCCGTTGGAGGAACTTGATTTTGCCTCTAAATATATAGTGGAAAAGTGGGTCAATTGCTACTTGCAGAAGCTATTTTATATCAACCAGAGAAAATTAACTGTATTTTGGAAATAAAGAAACTTTGGAAAATTTGCATAGAAATGAAAAAAAATCTTTGCATTTGAAATACATTTCGGGGGGAGGGACTGGAGATTGAACCCAGGTGCAGTCTACTTCCAAGCTACATCTCCAGGCATATATATATATATATGCCTGGAGATGTAAATATATATATATTTAATTTTGAAATAGTGTCTTGCTAAATAGTGTCAAGGCTGAGGCTGGCCTTGAACTGGGAGTCCTCCTGTCTCAGCCTCCCATAAACTGAGATTCAGGTGTGTGTCACCACTCCTGGCATACATTTATTTTTAACTAAGACATTTCTCCTTGATGTTCTCACTCCATATATTAGCACCATGTAATGAGACCCAGGAGTCGGCACATGAGGCAGAGACAGCAGGAGGAACATGGCCAATCCACAGAGCTCTGCTGTAACTGTGGGAATACATGTGTCCTCACTCACTCAGCAGGTATCCATAGCCAGTCTGTGGGTCAGCTTTCCATCATGTAACAAAATATCCAAGGAAATCAGCTTAAAAGCAGGAAAGGTTTGTTGTAGCTCATGGTCTCAGAGTATTCAGTCAGTGTTGCCTGGTCCCATCCTTTGGGTCTGTGGTGGGTAATCACACCATGACAAGGAGCACATGATAGAGAACAGCTGGTCTCCTCATGGTGGCTGAGAAGGGGCTGGCCCTGATAACCCCTTTCAAGGGCACATACCCATGACATAATGTCCTGCCATTAGGACCTCCCAAAGGTCCTACCACCTCCCAAGAACATCACTGGCTGGCTACCAAGGCTTAAGCACATGAGCTTTGGGGGACAATTAAGATCCAAATCAGCAGGCACAGTGGTGCCCACTTGCCATCCCTGCTACTTGGGAGGCTGAAGCAGGAAGGTAATGAGTTTGAGGCCAACCATTGCAACACAGTAAGTCCTTGTCTCAAACACAAAAGCAAAAACTAAAAACAAAGATCGGACTGTAATAGTCAGCCATACAGAACCTCTCCAGACAGCTGTGCTGGAGGTGAGAAATATGAGTAAAGGAATATATCTGTGAATACTTGTGACCTCAGGCCATTTTCTATTGCTATGACAGAATACTTGAGACTGGGTAACTTACAAAGGAAAGAGGCTTATTTTGACTCATAACTCTCTCTGAAGGCTCACAGATCTGCAGGTCCAAGATAGGTGAGCCATATTTGGTGAGGACTTTTTTTTTGTCTCTTTTGTGGTACTAGGGATTGAATGATTGAATCCTAAGTCATTCTACCATTGAACTATCACCATACCCTCCAGCCCTTTTTATTTTGAAATAGGGTCTCACTAAGTTGCTGAAAGTCTTGCTAAGTTGCTGAGTCCAGCCTTGAACCTGGATCCTCTTGTCTCAACCTCCCAAGTACTGGGATTACAGTAATACTAATTTATCACTATGCTTGACTGGTGAGGGCTTTTAGCCCCTTTAAACTCATGGAAGAAAGTGGACAGGAGTTAGGCACAGGAACAAGAGATAGAACAAGGGGGTAGACTTACTTTTAGTAATCAGTCTAGTCACTCAGAATGAGAACTTACTCAGAAGGAGAAGTCACTCAGGTGAGAAAGGCATAAACTCCCCTCCAAGACCCAAACACCTTCCACTAGGTCCCATACCCAACATGGCTGTGTTGGGAACCAAGCCTTCCATGTGTGTGTTACTGGGGACCAGTCACATCACATCAGAGCATGGCCACCTGCTGTCTCCCATTGGGAAGCCCACTCCCTCCTCCTTTGTATCTGGGACTCTCCTCCCAGTATTGCTGATTATTACCTACCTAATGCTGACAACAGCAGGGAAAGGAGACCCCATTTGCTTGAGATGGAGCAGAAGGAGCAAGCACTTCTGGACTCCATAGGATGACTTCTGGAAGAATCTCTGGTCCACAGAAATTAAGTCTCATGGTTTCTGGTAGCTGCTGAGGCAAAGCAAGAGGGACAGGTTCTGAGACAGGCAAGGTCAAGGGATGGAAGAGGTGAAGAGCTATGTCTAATCTTTATAGTATAAACAGCCATTAAAAATAGTATACCCATGTGAGATTGGAAATAAAAGCAATATTTGACATCTAGTTTCTGGTATGAAACTATACTCACAATAGATAATCAACCTCAAATGAATGGTAATATTTGTTTTTGTCAGTAAAATCTGAGTGGGGAAAGTTTTCCTTTTTCATGGTGGTATTTTTACTATAATGACCTGAAATGATCATTTTTCCTCACTAAATTATGTTCAATGGATTTCATTGTTCCTTTTAAAACATCACTGTAAAGCCGGGTATGGTGGTGCACGCTTGTAATCCCAGCATTTGGGAGGCTGAGACTGGAGGATCTGGGTTCGCGACCAGCCTCAGCTACCTAGTGAGGCACTCCGCAAATTAGTGAGACTCGGTTTCAAAATAAAGAATAAAAAATAGGGCTGGGGGTGTAGCTTGGAGAAAGAATGCCCCTGGATTCAATCCCCAATACCGCAAAAAAAAAAAAAAATAAATAAATAAAATAAAACATCACTGTAAGATTTAGCTCAAAATCCTAAGACTTGCTTTCTGCAACTCCCAAGGAAATGGGAGACTTTTGGAAAGAGGAGGCCAAGACTATCCAAGAGAAATACAAGATAAGCAACTGTCTCCTATCTCCAATTCTCACTTGCTATCCTTATTCTGCTGCAAGCCGTTCTGATATGAGCTGCCTTCTCTCTGTGGTTCTGATTCTCATTTCTCTGAAGGTCAGTGATGCAGAGCATGTTTTCATGCACATGTGCACCGTTTGTATATTTTCTTTGGAGAAATGTCTAGTCAGGTCTTTGCCTAATTGTAAGTCAGACTATTTGTTTTGTTTTTGTTTTTTTATTTTTGTTATTGAGCGTTACCAGTTTCTTACATATTTTGGAGATCAACCTCTTATTAAATATACACTTTGCAAATATCTCATCTATTTCTGCCAGTCACTTTTCACTTTGCTGATTGTTTCCTTGGTTGTGTGGAAGCTCTTTCATTTTTTTTTTTTTTTTTTTTGTGGTACTGGGAATTGAACTCAGGGGCATTCTACCTCCAAGCTACATTCCTGGCCCTATTTTTTATTCCTTATTTGGAAACAGGGTCTCAGTTGCGGAGTGCCTCAATAAGTAGCTGAGGCTGGCTGGGAAGCCAGATCCTCCTGTCTCAGCCTCCCAAGTACTGGTATTACAAGTGTGCGCCACCACGCCCAGAGAAGCTCTTTCATTTGATGTCATTCATTTATCTACTTTAGCATTTTTTTTAAATCAATGACTGTGGGAGCTTCTCTAAAAATCCATTGCCAAGGCCAATGTCAGAAGGCCTTTCTGTTTTCTTTCAGCATTTTTGTGGTTTCAGATCTTAAACTTTAGTCTGTAATCCATGTCGAGTCTGTTTTTCTACACAGCATGAGGTACGTGTTCCATTTCAGTATTCTGCATTGGGTATACAACCCCAACAACATTCATTGATGAAAGTGTTCTCTGCCTGATGTATGTTAGTGGTGCTTTTGTCAAAGATTAGTTGACTGTAAGTGTGTGGGCTCATTTATGGACTTCTTCTTCTGTGACATTGCTCTGTGTGTTTTTATGCCACTACTATACTGTTTTGTTCACTGTTACTTTGCAGTATATTTGAAATCAAGAAATATGATTCCTTCAGTTTTGTTATTTTTTCTCAAGATTATTTTGGCTATTTGGGATTTCTTTTTCATAAGAATACCACTGGGAGCCGGGCATGGTGGTGCATGCTTGTAATCCCAGTACTCGAAAGGCTGAAACAGGAGGATTGCAGGTTTGTGGCCAGCCTCAGCTACTTAGTGAGGCCCTCCACAACTTAGTGAGACCCTGTTTCAAAAATAAAGAATTAAAAATAGGATAGGGGGTGTAGTTTGGAGGTAGAATGTCCCTGGGTTCAATCCCCAATACCACACACACACACAAATACACCTGGGGTTTTGATAAGGAGTACACTGAGTCTACAATCACTTTGGGTAGTGTCAGGGGCCCAATCAGGGGTCAGCTGTAGTTGTAGGTGGTGAGATCCTCAGGACAAAGAAGGCATGTGGAGATACATCTAGAGGAGAACAAATAGCAGATAACAACTTTATTTTGTAGACCCGATCCTTGTACATAACTATATGCAGTTCACATGCGAGAGATATGCACACATCTGCAATAGTATACACAGGAGATATGGAGACCTGCAACAGTGCATGGACCACGTGCATCTATGACTCTGCAGGATCACATGTACTCAGGACTGCACAAGGCTTGCCATTACTACCAGCTCGTATTCCCTCTGGGCCTCCACACTCCACCCCCTATAAAGTGGCAGTACTTGACCCAGAGAATATTGTATAGGACCCCAAGACCAAAAGAGCCCATCAGGATGTATCTAAAGCTTCTAAAACAATTGAGGGCTAAGGTTTTTATCTATAGCTCTACATCTATAGTACCATCCCTGGAACAAACAAAGCTAACATAGTTCTTGTGGCAAACATCCAGCAATTTGGTTGGTCATAGACCAGCTCACCTGTTCTATACAAAAAGTGTTATGCTTACAATCTCTACATCAATAATACCATCCCTTATTAACCAGCCCCACCCATTTTCTTTAGTCCAATGAGGGCGTTATTATAGTCTCACTGTAACAAATCCTCAATTATACGGTACTGTTCACCCCATTCTGGGCTGCTGTGGTTCCAAGTTCACAAAGTTGTTCAGTTGTCTGCACTAGCAGGGACAATTGGCTATGGGAGGCCTTCAGCTGCCTCCACTTGTAGCTTAGTGCAAACCTAGCAATGGGAGGTATTCTCCAGTCTTGCAAAGGCATGTTCCCAGAAAGGCAGGCTATTCCCTCCCATTAACCCGGACAGTAGGACAGGACAGAGAGACCATTATAGATAAGTTTTATCCCTCCTAGAGGATGCAAGCAATATGCTTATCTTGTGAGAGAAACCTCTGATCACACCTAGGAATCATCTGAGCGCCTTATCAACTTTTAAATACAAGACATTCCTGCCATTATCTTGGGAGTCTTCTGAGTTCCCTATTACTTTCAAAGTCCAGAGATTTCCTGCCATTACCTTAGAAGTCTTTCAAGTTCTCTATTACCTTCAAAGTGTGGGGCATTCCTGCTATTACTTATCTAAGAGGGCCTGCCCTCCCTTCCTCACAGGGACTTGGGGCATCTCCCACTTTGTCAGAGTAGGTGTTTGAGCTATCTCTGTCTGGGGGGTTTGAATCTAAGACCTCAGCCCAACCTTCAGTATGGTACTGGTCTGCATAAGCACTTTTAATAGGTTCACAAACTAAGAGGGCAGCATATATGGCCTCTTCCCCTTTCTGTAGCTGTAACTAAAATCCAATTGGGTTATTCCTAGCGCCTTGCTTCTGCCATAACCTCAAATGTCCTAGATATGCCTGTACTTGTTGGACCATTCCTAAGCTTATCACTGCTTTATCAACTGTTTTACCTGACCAGACAACTCCCAAGAATCTGACAGAATACCACCCAGTTCCCTGGACCTTGTCATTGTAGACAGCCCACCTCTATTCCCCAAGAGTGGCTCCAAGGCCGCAAGCAGCTGCTTCTAGCTCTATAAGAGAATCAGAGGTTAGCATAACATCATAAATACAATGGAACAACTGTATAGCCTCAGGCTTCTGCTAAGAGACCTGTGCCACCTGACTGACACACCTCAGGCTTTTGCCAAGAAGTGACACTGTAATAGAACTGTTCCAGTTCATGTGATAAGCGATCCATCAGTTCTGAAATGTTGGGTACCACTGCATGCAATGGTGGTGTCACTTTGTTTAACTCCTGATAGTCTAATGTCATGCACTAGGAACTGTCAAGTTTTCATGCTGGCCTCGGGGGAGAGCTGAATGAGCTATGAGTCAGGTATATTATACTGGCCTCAAAATTTGCTAAGAGGGTGTGTTATAGGTGGTCTCATCACAAAAGATAAAAATGAAAAAAAGAAGACAGAAAATGCTAATTATGTGAGATGAAAGATAAGCTAATTAGCTTGATCTTAGTGGTCATTTAACAATGTATACATGCACCAAGTTGTAAACCTTAAATGTATATGATTTTTTGTGTCTATATATGCTAATATCACTATCAACTACATTATGATTTGAAACCATAATGACCCATAAATGTATAAAAACAAATAAAAACACAAAGTAAACTATATTAGAACTGGAAATAAAAATATACTTCAATATAAAAAAGTATGCAATTATTACTCTTTCAATTATATCTCTGAAATCTCTGAAGCTGAAGAAATGCTGTTTTTTGTTTGTTTGTTTTTCTTTTTTTTTTTTTTTGTGGTACTGGGAATTGAACTCAGGGGCATTCTACCTCCAAGCTGTACCCCCAGCCCTATTTTTTATTTTTATTTTTAAACAGGGTCTCACTAAGTTGTGGAGTGCCTCACTAGATCACTGAGGCTAGAAATGCTGTTTTTTAAAAAAATTAATTTCTGAGTCAGGTGTGATGGGGCATGCTTGTAATCCCAGTATTTGGGAGGCTGAGACAGGAGGATCCGGGTTCGTGGCCAGCCTCAGCTACCTAGTGAGGCACTCCGCGACTTAGTGAGACCCTGTTTCAAAATAAAGAATAAAAAATAGGGCTGGGGGTATAGCTTGAAGGTAGAATGCCCCTGAATTCAATCCCCAGTATCGCAATAAATAAATAAATAAATAAATAAATAAATAAATAAATAAATAATAAATTTCTGAAAAGGAAAAGAAAGAAATATATCATGGAATAGCAAATTAAAACTATCTATATAGATTGCAAATTTTTAGTAACTGAATTAGCAAGAATAAAATATAGTGCATTTAATATTAATTTTGATAATGTTTAACTTAATACATCAGAACATAATCTTTTCAATATATGGTACATATGAAAAAAGTCATTAATATATTTTACATGGCTTTCATAAAGTCTTTGAAATCTAGTATATTTTTACCCTCACAACAATCTCAGTTTGAACAGCCACTTTTCAAGTGCTTCATGGACACCAACAACCTTCTGCCATGTGCAACAGGGCAGCTCTAGGAACTGGGAATAATTAACTTGTAACCAATCCCAGAAGAAGAAGGGCTGCAGGTGGGAGCACTTGTTCTCAACTTCAGTGTGCTTCCTAATCACTACAGAACTCGTTAAAACATGAATTTCTAAACCCCACTCCCAGAGGTGCTGATTCCATAGGTCTATACTGGGGTTCCATGATTTGTTTCTAACAAGTTCCTGGGTGAGGTCCATGCTGCTCATCTAGCAGCCATTCTTCCAGAGCCCTGGGTTATGGGGGGGAGGCTTTGGGAAATCAGTCTCATGATTTTTAAGTGGCAAAAGGGACCTGCGGTTCTTGGACAGAAGGAAGAACCTTCTGCATTGCAATGGGAATCAGCACTGCAGCAGGAAAGATAGCTGGGCCAGCCTAGCACAACATTCTAATACTGTCCCTACCTAGAAGGACCGTGGTGATCCTTTAGCGAGTAAAGATACAAGTGTATGCATTTTACATGCAAAAATGTGATGTATTTAATTTGATATAACTTGTGTATCATAGTAGGAATGAAATTTTGTTTAAGTTTCCATTCACTAAAGGAACTATTTAGGTATAATTTGAGTAAAAAGTTACTTTAGAATCTAGGAAATTATAACATGGACACAATTCAATTTGTTTTGAATTGACTGTAAGCGTAAGCTCTTAATAGATTAAGTTTCTCTTCCAGTAAAAGAGACTGATGTATTATCAGTTTTTATCAGTATGTTATAAAAATAGGTTTGAATATTTATATAAAGTAGTTGCCTAATAAGTAGGTGAATAAATGAATATATTTTGGGGCATTTGTCTTTGGCTACTCTGAATATTTTAATACAGTTCCAAAGGGGATATATTAAAGGTGAGGGAGGCATATGTTTATGCAAAAATAGATATCTTTCATAGTTCTATATTTAATTCTATATGTATTGGAAATATAGTGTACTTTGAAGTGAAAACTCAAATGCTGACAAGCTGCTTTTTACCTGTGACTCTGGACAGTCTGATTATAGAGTCTATTTCCAAGCCTCTTCTTACACCATAGGAGCCTGATGCTGAATTGCAAATTACTTGATGCTTTAGACGCACATTTCACAGCATGACAGAGAATATATTGTAAGAAGATATGTTACACTTGAATTTTTAAATGATTAAAAAGATATCTCTAGCGATGCAAGAAAGGAACCTTTTGAATCTAACATTTTCTCAAAATGGGGTTGGCAAATGGAGATAAAAAACTTTAGCCAAGTGGAAACTAATTTAGAACTGTTACTGCTTAGCATTTGTGCTTTCCCAATCACCTAGTGCTACTGCTATCAGTGAACTCAAGGATTCACATTTGTAGAAAGTTGGCTGTGGAGCCACTTCCTAGTTGTACTGTCATGTCATGATCAACCACCTGAGACCATTCTTTCTCATTGTATGTGTAGTAGCAAGGATTGAACACAGATGCATTCTTTCTCTGAGCTACACCCCCAGCCCTATTTTATTTTATATTCTGAAACAGAGTCTTGCTAAGTTGCTGAGGTTCTCACTAAGTTTCTGAGACGGGAGGACTGTGGATTAGAGACAAGCCTCAGCAACTTGGCAAGACCCTCATCAACTTAGTGAGACCTGTTTCAAAATAAAAAAAGGTGTGGGGTATAACTCAGAAGTAGAATTCCCAGTGCCACAAAAAAAAGAGAAAGAGAAGAAGAAGAAAGAAAGAAAGAAAGAAAGAAAGAAAGAAAGAAAGAAAGAAAGAAAGAAGAGAAAAAGAAAGGAAGGAAGGAAGAGAGAGAGAGAGAGAGAGAGAGAGAGAGAGAGAGAGAGAGAGAGAGAGAGAGAGAGAGAGAAGGTGATTTGTAAGCTGTCACTTCTCTTATGATAGAGGTTGAGAAAATGCTGAGTTGCTAAGTTGCTCTATTTCTGCAGTCTTGGGAATCAGAGAACAATCTGTCCTCCTTCATCTTGAGGCTCTGGAAAGCTGTCCTGTGAGTGCTAATGAATGAAAAGAGTCAGGGTTTCTTAGTTCAAGAAAGATCAAAGACAAAGGCAATGGGAATATGCCCAAAGAGATGAGCTCACTACCTGTTCTTCCTGGCTTTTGACAGGAAGGCCACAACATTCCTGCCCTCTGGACACATGTTTTCTATAGTGTTTGGGCCTTAGGGGAGCAGTGGCTACTGTGATTCCTACCTGTCATCATTAGATGGTTATCCCCCTAAAACACAGATATCTATTCTTTAGATAGTATTGCCAGTGAACCAAATTTCTTAAAAACATTCACTAAGCTCCTCAGAGAAAACTGTTTATTCTGCTGAGAAATTATGGCTCAATATCTCCACCTCTCCCTGCAGACTAATTTCCACTGTTATAACAATTCTCTTATACTAGATGGCAGGTCTCACATTTATGGCATCAACTGAGATATGGCTCAACAACTTGGTCTTTACTTTCCTTGGGGAGAAAGATAATGTGGAACTAAGTTTAAGATTTTGGAGCAATGGATGACCCAGTTTGAAATAAATGGCAATTAGATTTCATGAAACATTTCAGCCCATTGTGTAATCCATCCTCTTAGCCCAGACCAAAGCATGGTGTTATCTTACCCTTCTACTTAGTGGAACCAAGCTCATGCTTGAGATGAGATTAAAAACAAAAGAGGTATGGTGTGGTGAAACACACCTGTAATGAAGGGAAGACTTCCTCCAAATCCTTGGGAAGCCGGGACAGGAGGATTTCAAGTTTGAGGCTAGGCTCAGAAATTTAGTGAGAACCTGTTAAAAAAAACAACACCAATAAACAAGCAAACAAACAAAAACAACAACAACAAAAGGTTTTGGGGTGTATCTTGGAGGTAGAATGCCCTTGAGTTTGATCTCCATTTTCAAAAAATAAGAAAAAACCTAAATAAATAAATAATAAATAAACACCAAAACAAAACAAAACAACAACAACAAAAAATCTAAAGCCAAAATAATTTTAGACTCATAGAATACAGGCTGAGAAGATCATAGATTCAGTCTAGTTAGATAAGTGTCATCAGAGAGTTGGTAGATTTGAGAGTGGAAGGGAAGGTCCTGCCCTCAGCCTTTATAATTGGCTTGCACTCCTGTACTTCTTGCCAGTGATTCTGATGGCAAACTTCTTCTGCTGCTGTTTTTCTTAAATTGTTCAGTCCCCTTGTCTTCCATGAGTGCACGTTCTCCATAGTTTTCTGTATTTCTCTGGCCAGTCACCCACAGCTCAGGCTGCCTTCTCCAATCACCGCATAGTCCACAGGGCTGGTGGCTTTAGACCTGTGAATTGATACCATGCATAGCATGTTATTCAGTAAAATGCTTCCATCCTAGGTGTTCATCTCACTGTTTGGGTTTTCTTTACCTAAGGAATCTTAACCATGCATGGATTTCAGATACAATTTATAAGTTCATGTCTCCATCCCAGAATGCTTTGCTGGAGAACACTCATGTTCACTTGACTGCTTGACACTCCAGCTGAGTGTCTCACACATCAGGTTTACTATATCCCAGTGATCTTAAAGTCTTCCCTTCAAACAGGATCCTGTTCTAGTGTTCCCTTGCTTGCTGGATAACATTACCATCAACCCTGCACAGGTATCCATGACCCATTTCCTCCAGCACCATCACAGTCTGAGACACCATCACCCCCTTCCCTATCTTTCTCCAGAAGTCCTTTCTCCATACAAGCCCCATAAATTACTGATCGAGTCAGCTTTTAAACATCATCTATTTAAAATAATTTATGATTGACCAATGCATATATGAAAAAAATGTTCAGCATCACTAACAATCAGGAAAATGCAAACCAAAACTACACTGAGATTCCACCTAAATCCAGTTAGAATGACAATCATCAAGAACACAAACAATAGCAATTATTGGTGGACAAATAAGGACCTTTATACATTGTTGATAGGATTGTAAATTAGCATAATCACTATGGAAATCAGTTTGGAGGTTCCTCAAAAAACTAGGAATAGAACCACCATGTGAACCAGCTATACCATTACTTGATATCTTTCCTAAATAATTAAAGTCAGACTACTATACTGATACATGCATATTCATGATTATAGCAGCATAATTCACAATAGCAAAGTTATGAAACCAACCTAGGGTCTGTTAGCATATGAATGGAGAAAGAAAATGTGGTATATACACACAATGGAATTCCACTCAGCCATAAAGGAGAAAACATTATATGATTGGCAGAAAAATGGATGAAACTGAAGAATTTTATGCTGGGTGAGATTAATCAGTCTCAGAAGGTCAAAGGTGATACATTTTCTCTCATATGTGGAAGCTAGGGAGAAAATAGGAAACATAAGATACTTCACATCATGCAGAGAGAGACCTATAGAGTAGTTTAAGGTGTCTAGGGCAGAGAATTAGGGATGGGAAGAGTGAGGGTTAAAAATGAAAACAGTTCAAATAATACTATGTCAATATGAGAATGCATTACTACCAATGTCACTAACCTCCGTGGGGAAGGACGTGGGTGGGATGTGGAGGGAAATAGTCAAAGAGTGGTGTGCTTGTATTTTTTTTTAATCACATTGAACCTCACTATGATATATAATTCCAATGCACTAAGAAAACAGTTTTAAAATACTTTAATGGTTTCCTTTTCTCCTGTAAAAGAAATAAGCATAATCTTTAACTGTCTGTGTGTTCTAATTGCAATATTTGATTCTTACTGCAGACATTAGCTCATACTTCATTGTGGATTTTAGCTCAGTGATCCCATGCTCCTCTATACCTTCCGCAGATTCCCAGGCCTGGCAAGTTCTTCATATTATAAACTCTCATGATACACATACCTAGCCAGGCATGGTTGCTAGTTATGTCCTGTCTCAGGAGGTTTGCAAGTTCTAAACCAGCCTCAGCAACTTAGTGATACTCTCTGCAACTTAGTGAGTACCTGTTTAAAAACAAAACAAAACAAAATTGGGGGGGTGTAGTCCAGAGTTAAAACACCCCTGGTTTCTCTCCCCAGTAACACACACACACACACACACACACACACACACACACACACACACACATACACACACACGTACACACACACACAAATAAGAAATACACATACCTCTCCTTCAGAAGACTTCTTATGGTATACTATTGATTTATTTTTACAATGTTTGACAAATATTTGCCTCATCTAATGGTCTGTATCTTTCAAGATGACTAGAAAAATGCATTATAGGTTTACTCAATTCTGAATCAGGTACCTAGCCCATTGCCAGGCATAGTGTTGGCTGTTCAAAATGTGTGTTTTTTTTTTTTTTTTTTGCGGTACTGGGGATTGAACTCAGAGGCATTCTACCTTCGAGTTACACCCCCCAGCCCTATTTTTTACTCTTTATTTTGAAACCGAGTCTCACTAAGTTGCGGAGTGCCTCACTAGGTAGCTGAGGCTGGCCGCGAACCCGGATCCTCCGGTCTCAGCCTCCCGAATGCTGGGATTACAAGCGTGCGCCACCACGCCCGGCTCAAAATGTGTTTTTTTTTTAAAGTGGGAATTTTAAGCAGATGAGACCATGTGCTTGTTTAATCAGGATATCAAATTATGCTGTCATTTATCACATCTTTTTCTGAAGCAAATCACTTTGCCATACCAAGTATTCAGAAGTATATGGACCTTCACAGTTCAGGAAATTATTACTATATATAATATATATGAAATAATTTAAAATCTAGGGTATTAGTCATTTGTCTGTTGCTGTGACAAATACCTGAGATAACAATGTAAAAGGAAAAGAGAGCAATTTGGCTACTGCTTCAGACATTTCAGGCCATGGTCACTTAGCCACCCAGCTCTGGGCTTGGGGCACACAGTATATCATGGGGGGACTGCAGGTCAGAGAAAGCCTATTCACCCCAAGGTGACTGTGAAGCCAAAAAGGAGGAGCCAGATCCAACTACCCATGTCAAAGGCATGCTGCTGTTGACCCTGACTTCATTCCACTGGTCCTGGCCTCTTAAAGGTTGCACCCGCTCCGTATAGTAACAGGCTGATGACCAAGCCATTAGCATATGGGCCTTTGGGAGACATCTAAGATGCAAATCATAATGGATTTCAAAATATTATGATCAAGCCAGCTGTATTGGCACACACCTGTAGTGTAGGCTGAGCACTAGAGATATTGAGACAGGAGGATCACAAGTGCGAGGTCAGCTTCAATAACTTAGCAAGACCCTCAGAAACTTAGTAAGACTATTTCAAAATTAAAAAAATAACAATAAGAAGGGCTGAGTGTGTAACTCAGAGGTATAATGCCTCTGGGTTCAATCTCAGTATCAATCAAAAGTAAATGAAAAAGGTGAATGAATCAATAATAAATAAATAAATAAACACTAAAACCATTATGGTCAAAACTTACAATGTGATACAATGAGAGAGTTTAATGGAAGAGTCCATATGGGCTTCTTTGTCTCTAATCTCAGAGGTGCCAAGTCATTCCTGTATAATTTTGAACAATCTGCAAACTTCCCCATACTTCACTTTCTTCTTCAAGTAAAGCTTCAGTGAACTGAAAAAATGAAAATAAGCTAACATATGCTGGGCGCGCTATTGCACGTTGTAATCCCAGTTCTTGAGAGGCTGAGACCTGAGGATCCAGTTTGCGGTCAGCTTCAGCTACTTAGTAAGGCTCTCTGCTACTTAGTGAAACCCTGGTTCAAAATAAAGAATAAAAAATAGGGCCGGAGGTATAGCTCAGGGATAGAAAGCCCCTGGGTTCAATCCCCATTACCGCAAAAAAAAAAAAAAAAAAGTTAACATATATCTGGCTTGTTCTCATCAAACACTTTTTCTGTTTATCTGAACTTCCTTTAATATGTTGATCTAATTTCTCTTTCATCAAATGTCCTCCCTGGTAAGACTTTGCTTCTTCCTTTTTAGGTATGATATAATGTTTTTGTCTAGAAAGCTTTTTTTTTCTGCCTAGATTTGATGAACTTAAATTTAATACGAACTCTTATACACTGTTGGTGGGATTGCAAATTAGTATAGCTTTTATGGAGATCAGTATGGAGGTTCCTTAAAAGACTGGGAATGGAGCTACCATATGACCCAGTCATACCACTTTTGGGGATTTTCCCAAAGGCATTGAAATCAGATTACTATGGGGACATATGCATTTCCATGTATAGCAGCTTAATTCACAATAGGTCAAATCATGAAATCAGCCTAGGTGTCCATCAACAGAGGAATAGATTATGTAATTATGGTATATACACACAATGGAATTCTATTCAGCCATAAAAAACAACACAGTTGCATCATTTTCAGGAAAATGGATGGAACTCGAGTCTACTATGCTTAATGAGATTAGCCAGTCACAGAAAGTGAAAGACCACATGTTTTCACCCATATTTGGAAGCTAAAGAGAAACTGGGAAAAAAGAAAACCTCAGATAAAAGACAGGAGACACTAGTGGAATGGGGGATGAGGAGCTGGAAAGAAAGAGGGAAAGGGGAGCAGAGACGGGAGATCAATGATGGTAGCTATTAAAATAAGCCTTTGTTCACACATGAAGTTATTTGTAAGGATGTAAAGACTACCTATGGGGAAGGGGAACTGGAGCTGGGTGGGAACTGAAGGGAAACACAAAACAAATACTACTTATATGCATATATTTATCACTCTTAACCTCACTATGTTGTATAATTACAATGCACCAATAAAAAATTAGTAGAGTGTAAGAAAGGTTAAATGGGAGAAAAAACACCATCAAACAAACATAGATAAGATTCTGCTCAGTGAAGAGGAAAGGAAGGCATAAGGCCATCATCTTCAATTAGAAAGTTGTCTGAGCAATTAGAGGGCAGTGTTTCCAAGTCTAGCATAATATTTGAGCATCTGCAGAAATGCTCCTCAGTGTAAACAAAAGGTTCTTGGCTACTCTTCCCCAGCTGTTTAGCTAGGTCCAGATGTCTGAGTGACCCAAACAGTTTAGCTGCACATTATTGCCACATAAGCTGCAGGCTGCTGCTTGCTGGGGGAGCTGTTAATTTCTGTAAAATGTTGCACTGAATGTCATTAAGGTGTAATTACAAAAAAATTGCTAAGGGGGTTATAGTAAATGTTGGTACAAGAATTAGTTTGATGAAAGCAAAAAGAGGAGACTGATCTTCAACGTGACTTGAGTGACATTCTCAGACTTAAGCCACATGGCTCTATCCCCCCTCTGTCTTTCCTATCTGCCATTCAGCTTCTCTAGGTTGCCTGTAATAATGTACATTGTGTGGCTAATACATCCTATGAAAACTGAATCTTTATAAAATGTCAAAAAACATTGTGAAGCATGTTAGGTATTTATTCTTATTGAGACATTATCATGAATCAAAAATTATACACTGTTCTATAACTTATGACATTCAGTGCAAGTACTGAGTTCAAAGGCAGTCTTAGATTCAGGGCTCTATCCTTTGAGTACTTTACTGTTTATTTGATGTATTTGTAGGCCCCATCACATATATGCCATCTCATTTATTCCTCATTATTATTTTAAGAGGCCATTATTTTTGCTATCTCTGTTTTGAAAGAAAACTGACCTACAGTGAGTTTACTGTTAGCTGGAGGCAGGATTTTAAGCATATTTATGACATTATAGTCCTTGATTTTCATAGTGTTTGTTCTTTTGATTAATAGAGATTATATCTCTTATGGAAGAAAGTTCAAGATAGAAAAAGACATACCAGAAATGTTCAAAACAACACAAATAAGTTAATTACCACTTCCCAAGATTGTGCAGTGTGTTCAAATTACCAAGTGTATTTTAGTTTGAAGGGTCATATTTTAAAAAGTTATGATACAGCTGTCCCATTTTTCATTTAAATATCTCTATAAAGTTCTTCAAACTCTTTGGGAATACAAGATGATAAGCAAAATGAACAATAACCACAACAAAAAAACACTTTCCTATTCTTTCAAACACAAAATAAAGGCAGATAATGAATTTTTGTGTAAAAACAAAACAAAACCTAACTCTAAAAATTGGAGGGAAATCTCTGCTGATATCAAAGATAAAGAGAGTCACTTTAACTGTTTATGGGAGGTAGGAGGAAGGTAGACTTTCTCATAAAGTAATATAAATTATATTGACAATAGACTATACCAGTAAAATGAACAAGGTCAATAAAATGTTATCTTTAGTGCTCAATTTTAAATCCTTTATACTAGTTATACCATTTTATTGTATGATAGTATGAGAGTAAAGCAAAAAGATTTAAGAAATAGAAATAAATAAAGCAAAGTCATTTAAGAAATGTAATATAACAAAACTTATAACTTATCAAGCCAAGATGTAGCTGGGGGTAAGCATGAATCCCTGGGTTCAGTTCTCAGAACTTCAAAAGACATAGAACAAAACAATTTATAATCATCCACCTATCTGGAAATAACCGAGAAAGGAAAGAAAGAAAGAAAGAAAGAAAGAAAGAAAGAAAGAAAGAAAGAAAGAAAGAAAGAAAGAAAGAAAGAAAGAAGAAAGAGAGATGAAAGAAAAAGAAAGGGAAAGGAGAGAGAGAGAGAGAGAGAGAGAGAGAGAGAGAGAGAGAGAGAGAGAGAGAAAGAAAGAAAGAAAGAAAGAAAAAAGGAAAGAAAGAAAGAAAGATGTAACTGAGAAAAACAATCCAGGTAGAAAATAAAGACATTCAAAATAAGACTATAAAAGCAATCAGAAAAATATTCAGATATATCATGATATATCATGCTATCTTCTATTACTGTGATCACAAAATATCATAATGCAGGGACTTAATCTAATCTTATGTTCTGAAGGTCTTGAAGTCCCAATCATTCTCCTTAGGCTAAAGTGCTGAGGTTGGCATGCTAGTATTTGGGGTAGTGGGGTTTCCTTTCCTTTGCCTTTTTCAGCCTTTTGAGTCCATCTGAATTCCTTGGGTGAGTTTTTTTTTTTCTTCTCTGCAAAGGCAGTGATGCTATAGCTTCAATCCCTCTGACCTCTGTTTCTGGGGCCACATTTCTCCTTATCTAACTCTCTTGATTCCCTTTTTCTCATAAAAAGATACACATATGATTCAGGGCAATCTCCCCATCTTGAGTTCCATGAGTTGGTCACATATTCAAAGTCTATTTTGTAACAAATTTGCAGGTTCCAGGGGTTAGGGTATGGATACTTTAGGTGCCTTATTCTCCCTACTACACATACTGAAAGAGCTAAGAAGTATGGGCCAACTCTACTACAAAGCCACAGTAATAAAAACAGCATGGTATTGGCACAAAAATAGATACATAGACCAATGGAGCAGAATAGAAGACTCAGAAACAGACCCACAGACTTACAGTCAACTGATTTTTGACAAAGGAGCCAAAAATATACACTGGAAAAAGGATAGCCTCTTTAACAAATGGTGTTGGCAAAACTGGTTAGC
>PVLC010017817.1:0-33071 GCA_004027655.1 Graphiurus murinus
GGTACTGGGGATTGAACTCAGGGGCATTCTACCTCCGAGCTATACCCCCAGCCCTATTTTTTTATTCTTTATTTTGAAACCGAGTCTCACTAAGTTGCGGAGTGCCTCACTAGGTAGCTGAGGCTGGCCGCGAACCCGGATCCTCCGGTCTCAGCCTCCCGAATGCTGGGATTACAAGCATGCGCCACCACGCCCGGCTCTGTATTGTTTTTTTATTCTCTAATTCATTAATTTCTGCTCTGATTTTCATGATTTCCTGTCTTCTACTGGCTTTGGGGCTAGATTGTTCTTGTTTTTCAAGGGCTTTGAACTGTGTCATTAGGTTATTTATTTGGTGGTTTTCTGTTCTTCTTATGTGGGCACTCAGTGCTATAAATTTCCCTCTTAGTACTGCCTTCAAGGTGTCCCAGAGGTTTTGATATATTTTGTCTCTGTTTTCATTGGTTTCTAGGAATTTTTTAATTTCTCCCCTTACTTCTTCTATGACCCACTCTTCATTCAGCAGTGTGGTGTTCAGTCTACATGTGCTTACTCATTTACTTTGGATCTTATTGGAGTTTATTTCTAGTTTCACTCCTTTGTGGTCTGAGAAGATGCAGGGAATTATGTTACATTTTTCGAATTTGCAAGTGCTCACTTTGTTGCCCAGAATGTGGTCTATTTTGGAGAAGATTCCATGAGCAGCTGAAAAAATTGTCAATTCAGCTGCAGTTGGGTGTAAGAGTCTATATGTATCTAATAGTTCCATTTTGTTTATGCTATCCTTTAGGTCTGAGGTGTCTCTACTGATCTTTTGTTTAGAGGAATGGTCTAGAGATGTAAGAGGAGTATTGAAGTCTCCTAGTATTAGTGTATTGGGATTTATGTGTGTCTTTATATCATACAGAGTTTTTTTTATGAAGGTGGCTGTACCTATGTTTGGGGCATAGATGTTTATATTTGTTGTTTCCTCTTGCTGGATTGTTCCTTTTACTAGTAATAAATGACCTGCTTTGTCTCTTCTGATAAGCTTGGGCTTGAAGTCTAGTTTATCTGATATCATACTTGCTACTCCTGCTTTTCTTCGAGTTCCATTGGCATGGATTACCTTACTCTATCCCTTCATTTTTAGTTTGTGGGAATTTTTCCTTGTAAGGTGTGTTTCGTGTAGGCAGCATATAGATGGATTCTGGGTTTTGATCCATATTGCCACCTTGTGACTTTTTATTGGGGAGTTGAGACCATTTATATTCAGTGTGACTATTGAGAGATGTTTTTTAATTCCTAACATTTTGAGTTTTGACTTCTATTTTCAGTGGTATTTTTTCTTCTTTGCTTAGTTGTTTGCTTCCTGGAGATTATTGTTTCTCTGGTTCTGATGTTTACTCGTTAGTTCTTCTTTGTAGTTAATCTCTTTAAGTAGTTTCTCTAGTGCTGGTTTGGAATACATAAATTCCTTCAGTTTCTGTTTGTCATGGAAGGTTTTTATATCCCTGTCATTTTTAAGAGAGAGTTTCTCTGGGTATGCGAAACTTGGCTGCAAATGGTTCTTTTTCAGAGTTTGGAATATGTTACTCCATCCTCTCCTGGCTTTCATGACTTGATTCGGGAGGTCTGGCATAATTCTAATTGGTTTGCCTCTAAATGTCACTTGGCCTTTTACTTTCGTTGCCTTTACCATTCTCTCCTTGGCCTCTACATTGGTCAACTTGATTATTATGTGGCATGGTGAAACTCTTCTTTGGTATTGTCTTGAGGGAGTTCTGTATGTTTCCTGTACCTGTGTGTCGACTTCTCTTTCTATATTTGAAAATTCTCTGTTATTAATTATTTGAAGAGATTGTTTATTCCATAAGTTTCAACTTCTAATCCCTCTTCTATGCATATCATTCTTAGATTAGCTCTTTTAACATTGGCCCAGATCTCTTCGATGTCCAATTCATACTGTCTTTTTTTTTTTTTCCTAAGGTATGTACTATAGATTCATTTTTGGTGTGGTCATCCTCTAAGAGTGATATTCTATTTTCCATGTGATCTAATCTGCTGTTTATAGTTTGAATTGATGCCTTCATTTCAATTATTTCATCTTTCACTTCCTTCAATGTTTCTCTTTGGTTTCTTTTTAGGTCATCGAATTCTCTGTTTATTTGTTCCTTTATGTCTTCCTTTATTTCTTTGAAGCTCTGCCTACATTCTTTCTGAAAATCCTGTATTCTTTCTAGTATTAAATATCTGAATTGTTCTTCTAGTAGTCTCTGCCTTTCTGGGTTGGTGTGATCTGTTATTGAGGGGTTGTGGTTTGCTCATTGTTTCTTTGTTATTTTTCCTTCCCATGATTCCCCTCTTCTTCAATTTATATCTTTGCTGTTCTTGCAAGTTTTCTTGTCCAGTCTCTGCAGTGGGGGTTTAGAGGTGACAGGTTGGGTTCAGAGATAAAGTTTGGGTGAGAGGTCACAGTAATGAATGCAGGAATAGGGTAAAGAAGTGAGTGTGTTACAGCAGAATAAGTGGTTGAGTGTGTTGAGATGATATATTGTAAAGATTAGAGATGGTAGATATTGATATACAACAGGAAAGAGAGGAGGTAAAGTGTTGCAGAAAGGACTATAGAGGGGAGGGGGGAAGCATGTAAAAGGGACAAGGAGGGGTTTCAACAACCTAAGCAAGAGATAACAAAGCAAGTAATCATCCAAAGAAACATATATAAATCAAGGGAATACAAAACGAAAACAGAGTATAAACATGTAAAACTTATCATCACTAAAGAAAAAAAAAGAACCAAAATCCACAAAGAGTGACCAGACACTAGAGTAATCACTCTGCTAGTTCATAAATACTGATCTTAAATTTTCAAGTGTGTCTCTGGCATTTTTATTTGCTCTGTCAGTTCAGGCAGAGGATTTCTCCCGCTGCTAGCTTATGCCTCTGGTGTTTCTCCTGCTGATAGCTTATGTCTCTGGGCTCTCCACTGGGCCTGGCTGCGTCTCTCTCTCTCTCTCTCTCTCTCTCTCTCTCTCTCTCTCTCTCTCTCTCTCTCTCTCTGCTTTTTGCTTTTGCAGTCTAAATGTCAGGCTTTTCCAGATGCCCTATGTGCACTGGGATCCTCTGCCCTTCTGGCCCTGTCTAGGCTCTAGAAGAGCAGATGTCTGAGTCTATCCTTTGTATTGTGAACCCCGCACCCCGAAGTTGTACTCCACTTATGGATCCCTGCTCATCGGCATGTTCCACCTCTGGTCACTGGGGGCGCAATAGGACAATGATAGTCTGGATAGCTGGCCTGGAAGTTGGGTGGGAGGGGCTGGCAGCAAAGATGGTGGTCCCCATGCGCCGGGTCCCCTGTTCCTCCTGGGCTCTGTTTATGCACTCCCAGTTCACATTCACATTTCAAGTATGTCTTCTCTTCCTTCTGTCAAGAAGCTGGATTCATGGCTATCCTGTTTCAGGCTCTGTTGTGCCATCGCTCACTTTCCCATCTCTGGGGTGGAGTGCAGAGTCAGACCCATGGGGAGCTTACACTGATCATCCCACGCATTCCGGGCACTGTGGATGGTGCGGGGATACCCGCCTGGGCAGTACGTGGAGACCCGGGGGTGCCCACGCCATTCCTGGACTTTTAGCTGTGTCCGCTGTGTAATTTGCAGCTCATAGCATCAGGCTGGTCTCCGCTCCAGGTCCCATCTCCACAGCCTAGCAGCACACGGGGCCACAGTGCGGTGGACTTCCTTGCTCTCCTGGGTCCGCTTTCTGGATCTTCTTTAGTTGTAGTTCAAATTTTGCTTTTTTTGTTGTATTTTTTTCTTCCGTTAAGAGGCTCTTTTTATGGTAAATTTAGTTTGGAATCACAGCATCTGGGGAAAGTTGTTTCACTCAGTCGCCATCTTGGATTCTTCTTAGTATCAGATTTCTTACATGTAAAACTGGGTGCTAGGAAACAATACAAGAATGCATTAAAAATTCTCAGGGAAAACAGTTTTGACTCTATAAGTTAAAATTAGTTTCATTGTACTACATGGCTGATGGCTGATTTGATTTGTATTATGATTTAGGTCTAGATTGCCACCCCACAAAAGGGCAATGTGTTGAAAGCATATTTCTCAATATAGCCAGGTTCAGAGGTAGGCCTTTTAGGTAATGATTTGGTGGGAATAGCTATGATTAATCAGTGGACTAATCCATTTGATGAATTAATAATTTGAATGGATGTACTGGGTGGTAATTGTAGGCAGGTGGGATGAGGTTAGAGTAGGTAGGTAACTGGGGGCATGTCCTGGAAAAGTTATCTTCTCTCAGCCTTTCCTATCTGCTCTTCTCTTCTCCTTCTCTCTCCTCCCATCCCATGTCTTGGGCTCAGCAGCCTTCCTTCACCATGATGTTTTTGCCTTGGATCTGGGTAGCTATAGACTGAACCTCTGAAACTGTGAGTCAAATAAACCTTACTTCCTCTATGTTGTCTTGTTGAGTATTTTGGTCACAGTGATGAAAAGTGTTTTATCATAGACTCCATCGAATTCTAATTTCTATAGTTTTATTGGTTATTGTTTTTAGTGTTGCACAACAAATTGCCATACATTTAATCACTTAAATCAGCAACTAATCATTAACTTACAGTTCTGGCTTTTGGAAGTTTATATGAAGTTTTCTGCTTTGTTGTTCCTAAGGCTGAAATCAAGTTTTTTGTTGTTGTTGTTTGTTTGGTTTTTTTGCCAGTCTGCATTTTCTTATGGAAATGAAAGTCTTCTTCCATGTTCATGTCATGTGGCAGAAATAACATTTTTCAGCTGTAGGACCGAGTGGCCTGGTTCCTTGATGTCTGTAAGCTATACTGCACTCCTTGTTCCCAGATGTCTGCTTTCCTTGACACATGACCCCATCCATCTTCATAGCCAGCAACAGAGATTTCTTTGTTTCAAATACCTCTCAGGCTTCAAATCTCTTCATCAGAATTGGGCTGGGTAAATTTTGAAAATGTTTACCTGATTAAATTAGGCCCACTGAGGATAATGTTTCTATCTTAACTAATTTGGAACCTGAATTACATATTCAAAATCCTTCCATAACATCATCTATATTAAAGTTTGATGAAATAACTGTAGAAAGGGTTGGAGGAAGGTTGCATCTTAGAATTGTTTCCACCACACTTTCTATATTTCTATTGACTTGATTTCTGCTGATTCTTGCTCATAGTATAATATTTCCTTATGCATCTATATATAGTTGCCTATGTCCTTAATATTGTATTTGAAACTTTACTAATATTAATTATATGAGGCCTATAATACAAGTTTACTTCTCCAGAGAGGACTTTTTGTTTGTCTAGATCAGGTGCCTTGTTGTCCATTATTATTCCAGGAATACCTAAACACAAACTCAAAGTATTGGCCTGTTTACATCTGTTTGCCTTTATGCTACAAATATATTCCTTTGATTTACAGCATAGAGGGATACTACATTCAATCTCTGAATCCTGGGAAGATCCTGGGATTTGACCATTGTTCCTGGCATCCCAAGATATTGCCAAAAAATGCAGGTAGTTTTTGCAGTTGTTTCTTTCAGATTGGAAAATGTCCTCAGAGACAAAATATCTTTGAGACTTGGCCTTCCTTGTTTTTTTCTTCATCTTGTATACGATACTGGCTACTTCTATAGTTTTTTTGTAGTTTTACAATATGAGTGTAACATTGTATCCAACCTGTTTAAAAGTGTTCTACAAGAGATTATTCTAATTGCTTAGCTGCCAATTTCCAAAGTGGATGTTCTCTACATTGTCTACTGGACTTAATGTTATTTTTAAGGAAATGGCCATTTTGAGTCCTGTTTCCTTGTATGTGACCATTTATATTTTTTCCTCACAATATTTTGCAATTCAATTGTTAGCTCAGGCTTTCTGCCATTTCATGGTCATATGTCGGGTAGGAATATTTTTCCCATTTATTGTACCAGGCACTTAGTAGGTTCTTTTGACCTCATTACTTAAATCCTTTAGTCCTAGGAAGTTATACTAAATACTTTATAATTTCATCCTTTGTGGCTTCCCTGTTCTGTTTTCTGAACTTTAATTAGTCAGATATTAGACTTCCTGCAAAGATATTTTAAATTTTGCCTTCATTCACATTATTACCTTTCTCCCTTTTAATTATATTTCAAATAAATTTGCTAAAATATATCTTCCGATACTTCATCAAATTTTCACATCATCAATTACATGCTTAATTTCTGATAATTCTCATTTTCTGGGTATTTCTTTAAAATATTATCCTGTTCATGCTTATTGATGGGATTTTTATTTTCAGAGAATATAAATAACTATTATTTAAAATGATTCTTCCATTCCTTGCATTATCTCTGGTTCTTCAAAGTTCTTAACTAATATTCATTTTGAAATGTTTTTAAGATGAGAATCTTAGCTTAAATGCATGATGATTATTAGCTAGCCATTCCTATTTTATAGTGAGTCACTAAAAAGCTAGTTGGATTTTTTATATTCGAGGGATAGAAATTGATGTATGTAAAGTACACAATATATCAGAAACTTGACTCAGCAGGAGACAACTAAGAGTGTATGTGTATGTGTGAGTACACATGCCTATGTGTGTAGCATTTTGCTTGTTGCATGAGGGGACAACTTTTTCAGTATTATCAGTCTTAGTTTTTACTGCCTTTTTGAGTTCTCATCTTTTTATTGTGCCTTCATTGATACTTTAGGGGGAAGTTAGATATATCAGTGTTAAGTTCTTTTCACACTTACCACAGAGAGAAAATTATTTCTATTACTCCATAGTTCATTTCTCAACAATATGTGTGATGGTATCTTAAACAGGCAATTTTTCCATTTTATATTATGGCTTCACAGAAACCAGCAACTTCTTTCACTTTGTGGTCACTCTAGTAAGTTAGGCATGGCTTACTGGGGGGAAATTGTTTTTTAGTTTGTATTTATCCCAGATCTATGAGCCAGAGTACATATAACCCACCTCAAAACACAAAATGAAGGACTGTGACAGGACATGACAGGACCCTGGGAACAGTAAGATTTATTCCCAAAGATCACTCTGGAAGCAGAGGATGCTTTGGCCTTGGTCTTCTGAATCATGATTCCAGACTTTTATTGAAAAGGGAAATTAGTAGCCCAAATAGAAGGTCCTGGAATCAATTCTGCCTTCCTAGTTTGTAGGAACTTCAGACAACTTGTATTTGTTAACATTCTTGGGGTGAAGTCACCCTGAATGTTTGGTTATGCTTAAATTGAAATTGAGGTCACCACAAGAAAAAAAAAAACAACTGTCATAGATCCCACTTCTACTATATGTATTGGTAAAACTGCTCTTAAATTTTTCTGCTAAAATGGTATCTAAATGGATGGACAGACACCTTGAGTTTGATGTAGTTTCAGTGTAGCTTGGGAACTGAAGCTATCTCAGAAGATCACAGCAGTTTTCTCCTAATATAATTTTCTTTGACATCTCAAAAAAACCCTTTTGAATTCCATATTTCTTGTAATGCCTTATATGACTTACCATGCATGTGCATTGTTAAGATACATAGCCTTAGGTTTAAAATGCATTGAATTAAAATATGAAGATAATCATTCATAAATAATGATGTAGCTGCAGAGAGGAGCTGTAATTCAATTTTGTGCTATCCTTAAGGCAGTTTGATTAGTAACAGTCTTTGAATCATTATCCTTCAAATTAATGAAACTGAAAATTCCTGAGAACCAATATATTTTTTTATCTTCAGGAAAACATGTAGATAACCCGAACACACCTCCTCATTTTAAGGAAGTGACCATACTACTTAATCCACAAAATAAGAAAAAATATTATTTGCCAATTTTATACAAGGACAAATAGAAAACTTGGGATCATATGCCAGAGTCCTAAAACTACTCTTTCCTGTGATTTTATGAGGCCATAAAGTGTTTAATACATATTCCATAGAGGACAGCAGTGCAAGTATTCTATTATAACAAAATCCTGAAATTATTTGTTAAGTACTTATTTATTTTCTGTGAATAGAAAGAAATCATAACATCTACTCTTCTGATCTTTCTTTAGCTACTTAAATTTAGTTCAGTTTTTTCCCCAAAATTTATTTGGTAATTGCATAAAATCACAACCATTAGGGATGAGTCACTCTACATTCAAGCATTTTTTTTTTTTTTTTTTTTTTTTTTTTTTTGCGGTACTGGGGATTGAACTCAGGGGCATTCTACTTCTGAGCTACACCCCCAGCCCTATTTTTTTTATTCTTTATTTTGAAACCGAGTCTCACTAAGTTGCGGGGTGCCTCACTAGGTAGCTGAGGCTGGCCGCGAACCCGGATCCTCTGGTCTCAGCCTCCCGAATGCTGGGATTACAAGCGTGCGCCACCACGCCCGGCAAGCAGATTTTTTTATTGAGATTAATTTATGGTAATAAAGGATAATGGGCTGACCATGAACAATGAACTTGGCTAATGTAAATACATGAGGAAGTTATACGAATGGTGTAACTCTGATGAATAAGTCAGTTTGTAATGAAATAGAACTCTTGAGAATATGAGCTACAGCTATAGACCTGTCAATCTGTTGAACTCACTAAGGCCTTTGCTTCATAGACTTCGATGTATCTAGCAGAAACTAAAAATGAATTCATATTTCCTTCACAAAAAAACTCCTGGCATTTAGTGTCTTCTTAGGCACCTAAGCAGCAGATAAATCTGAGCTTCATGAAATCTGACTGGCTCTGTCTCTACTGGAGATGAACCTAAAGAAAAAGAACATTGATTTCTGATACCATCATGACTTCTTGAAAAATTATGTGAATGTATTATTGTCATTCAAGTTTGGACCCCTTAAGCTGTCTCTTTGTGAGCATTTGGGAAGTAGTTACTAATAGATTTCCCTGGGAATGTGATGGTTGTTTAATGATTTATTGTCCCATATAATCTCTACTTTTTGGCATGTGGTTAATTCCCTTCAATTCTATAAGCCCAGACACGCCCATCTCCTCCTCCATTTCTCCCACAGGAATAAATCTCAACCCACATGCAATAGTAATTTCATATATATATATATGTTTGAATATATATTCTTAAATTCACGTGTGAATCCTTGAGAGGCCAATTTGGATTAATGAAAACTCAATATTTTTAATGTTTTAGAAGAAGAATAATGAAGCATTTTGTGTGTTGAGTTCCTTTATGTTTCCAAAAGTATTTCAAATCTATTATTTCATTTGCTCCTCAAAACATCACTGTGAAATTCTTAGCAGTCATTAACACCCTCATTTTATATCCAAGGAAACAAAGGATTCAATGATTTTCTCCAGCTTACTCAGGTAGTCTTGTGTTAGAGATGAGTGCCTGTATTCCTTGACTCTCCTCTAAATGACTTTGCTTCTGCACACAACTGAAATGTTTCATTTTTTAAGTTGTCATCATTGGTATTCTTATTGATATGCATTAATGTATTTAACAACATCATTTAATGAAATCCATCATGACATAACTAAATGAACACTTCTAAAATGTTTGAAAATAGTTAATGAAAGATGTGTTATTATGAAATTATTTCTTAGATATTTGGAAATCTGCATAGAAAAGCCAGATGATGGTACCCAGTGACCAGAAGTGGAGTAAATGACTATGGAACTCTACACCCAAATCAGGCAGCATATCCCCACAGGATCAATAGTGATCAATAACACCTGGGAAAATCATTTTAAGCCTGTGGCGAGGACACCCCAGATCACCCCTCCCACCAGAGCCAGAGCAGCAGGGGCCCCCAGAGTGTGGGGGCCCCTGTACAAAGGACAGACTCAGTCACCCGCCCTTCTAGGGGCGCAGTGCACACAGGGCATAGAGACCTTCCAGGCAACCTGAAAAATGTCTGGCATTTAGACTGCACTCCTGCCACCAGCGAAAGCAGAGAGAGACGCAGACAGGCTCTGTGGAGAGATCACAGACACAAGCTTGCAGCAGGAGAGACATCAGTAGAACTCCCTGCCTGCGCTGACAGAGAGAGCAAACAAGAATGCCAGGGACACGCTAGAATAGCTAGAATATATATAATAGAGTTGGCAGATATGTAAAAGCTGAAAATATCCACACAGATCCAAAAGGACTGCCGAGGCCAACTCAGCTCTGTACTTACAAACTAGCAGGGTTTTTGTTTTTACTTCTTTTTGTTGTTTTTTGGGTTTTGGTTTGTGTGTGTGTGTGTGTTCTGTTCTATTTGTTTTTACTCTGTTTTGTTTTTGTTTTGTATTGCCTTGATTTATCCGTGTTTGTTTGGATGATTGGTTGCTTTGTTATTTTTTGCTCAGTTTATTGACTCTCCTCCTTATCCCTTTTACAAGCTTCCCTCCCTCTCTCCCACCTTTTCTTTTCTCTTTTTTTTGTTTTTTTTTTCTCTGTCTCATATCAAGACCATCTCATACTAGCACACCTAAAATTCTACATTGACTGCCAGAATCCTCCAAAATATCCACTATCTCTTTACCATATATCACCTGAACACACTCAACCTCTCATTGCACTGGACCATATCCTCTACTTTACCCTATCCTTGCATAAAAGATGGATTAGAAGTTGAAACAAATGGAAAAAGCAATCTTTTCAAAGAAGTAATATAAGAGAATTTTCTAAATATACAAAGAGAAGTTGACACATAGGTACAGGAAACATATAGAGCTCCCTCGAGACAAGACCAAAGAAGGGGTTAACCACACCACATAATAATCAAATTGACTAATGTAGAGGCTAAGGAGAGAATTTGAAAGGCAACAAAACTAAAAGGCCCAGGGACATTTAGAGGCAAACCAATTAGAATCACTCCAGACCTCCCAAATCAAGTCATGAAAGGCAGGAGGGGCAGGAGTAACATATTTCAAACTCTGAAAGAAAATAACTTGCAGCCAAGATTCTTCTACCCAGCAAAACTCTCTCTCAAATTTGACGGGAAAACAAAAACCTTCCATGACAAACAGAAACTGAAAGAATGTATGTCTTCCAAACCAACACTAGAGAAAATACTCAAACAGATTAACTATAAAGAAGAACTAACAAGTAAATGTCAGAACCAGAAAAACAATAATTGCCAGAAAGGAAACAACTAAGCAAAGAAGAATAAACACCACTGAAAACAGAAGTCAAAACTCAAAATGTTAGGAATTAAAAATAATCTCTCAATAATCACGCTGAATATAAATGGTATCAACTCCCCAATAAAAAGACACAAGGTGGCAAAATGGATTAAAACCCAGAATCCATCTATATGCTGCCTGCAAGAAACACACCATACAAGGAAAAATTCCCACAAACTAAAGGTAAAGGGCTGGAGTAAGGTAATCCATGGCAATGGAACTCGAAGACAAGCAGGAGTAGCAACCATGATATCAGATAAATTAGACTTCAAGCCCACGATTATCAGAAGAGACAAAGCAGGTCACATTTTACTAGAAAAAGGAACAATCCAGCAAGGGGAAAAAGCAATTATCAACATCTTTACCCCAAACATAGGTGCATCCACTTTCATAAAACAAACTCTGCATGATATAAAGACACACATAGTTCCCAATACACTAATATTGGGAGTCATCAATACTCCTCTCACATTACTAGACTGATCTTCTAAACAAAAGTTCAATAAAGATGCTTCAGACCTAAAGAATACCATAAGCCAAATGGATCTATTAGACACATATAGACTCTTTCACAGAACTACAGATGAATTCACATTTTTCTCATCTGCACAAGGAATCTTCTCCAAAATAGACCACATTCTTGGCCACAAAGTGAGCACTGGCTGTGACAGCAACTTAATAGCTGGATCTTGAGCAATGCTCGGTCTGCTGGAATCCTGCAAAGCAGACGATTCCAAAAGAAGGAGTACGTGGCATTTCCCACTTTGCATTATTATATTCTGGAAATTATGGGTGCTTTGGATTTTGCTTTATTATTAATTATAAAGAAAAATTTCTTAGAAACATGTGGCCTGATAGATACTGATCTCTTAGCAGTGCCTTAAGACAATAAGCTTTAGCTTAGAAACAGCCTTAGCACTTTTATTTAAATTGCTGCTGCCTGGTCTCCCCACTACCTGGTCTCCCTGAAACCTGCTAACTACCTAGATAAGACAGAACACTGCTTAGATGGGCTAAACACAATTATAAAGAGTTTAACTAATGGAAAAGTATATTTATATACATGTTGTAAACTTAACTGGTTGTGGTTAACCTTTAGAAAAACAAGTCTGTAAAAATTCCTGTTCTATATGCCTCACTGTAAAAAAATAGTATAAATCTGCGACTGACAAAAAAATAAACCACATGTGCTTCTTCACTGCATTTGGGTGTGAGCTTATTCTCACAACGTCATCTCATTCCACACCAATCGAGGGACCTCTGACCCCGCTGCCACGAGGCTTGGCTCCCAGCAACTGGCAAATTCAAAAAATGTAACATAATTCCCTGCAGCTTTTCACACCACAATGGAGTGAAACTAGAAATCAACTCTAAGAAGACCCAGAGTAACCATGTAAACATATGGAGACTGAACAACACACTGGTGAATGAGGAATGGGTCACAGAAGAAATAAGCGGAGAAGTTAAAAAATTCCTAAAAACTAATGATAACAGAGACACAAAATATCAAAACCTCTGAAACACTTTGAATGCAGTACTAGGAGGAAAAGTTATAGCTGAGTGCCCACATAAGAACAGAAAATCAACAAATAAATAACCTAATGACACAACTCAACGCACTCAAAAAAGAAGAACATTCTAACCCCAAAGCTAGTAGAAGACAGGAAATGAAGAAAATCAGAGCAGAAATTAATGAAGTAGAGAATAAAAAAATACAGAAAAACAACAAAACCAAAAGCTGACCAACCTAACCAAAACAAAAAGAGAATCGACCCAAATTACCAAAATAAGAGATGAAAAGGGGGATATTACCACAGACAGTATGGAAATACACAGAATCATCAGAAATTATTTTGAAAAACTATACTCCAACAAAATGGAAAATCTAGAAAAAACTGAGAAATTTCTAGACACATATAACCTTCCTAAATTGAGTCAAGAAGATATAGAAAACATAAACTGACCAACAACAATCAAAGAGATAGAAATAGTAATGAAGAGTTTAACATCAAACAAAAGCCCAGGGCCAGATGGTTTTCCAACTGAATTTTATAAGTCCTTTATAGAAGAGCTAATCTCAATACTCCTCAAAATAATCCATGAAATAAAAAGAAATGGGACCCTCCCAAACACATTTTATGAAGCCAACATCACATTAATACCAAAGCCAAATAAAGGCAGCTCAAGAAAAGAAAACTATAGGCCTATATCATTGATGAACTTAGATGCAAAACTGCTAAACAAAATATGAGCAATGAGAATTCAAACCCACATTAAGGAAATTATACACCATGACCAAGTCGTGTTCATCAAAGGGATCCAAGACTGGTTCAACAAACCAAAAACAATCCATGTAATTTACCACATAAACAGAATCAAACACAAAAATCACATGATCATCTCAATTGATGCTGAAAAAGCATTTAACAAGATCCAAAACCCATTCATGATAAAAGCACTGCAGAGAATTGTAATAGAAGAAACATACCTCAACATCATAGAGACAATATACAATAGGCCCACAGCCAACATCATATTAAATGGAGAAAAATTGCAAGAGTTCCCACTAAAAACAGGAACAAGACAAGGATGACAATTATTACCTCTTCTGTTCAATATAGTACTCGACACTCTAGCCAGAGCAATAAGACCAGAGAAAGAAATTAAAGAGGTTAAAATAGGGAAAGAAGAACCAAAAGTATCCCTTTTTTCAGATGACATGATACTATACTTAAAAGACCCAACAAAGTTAACCAAAAAACTTATAGAACTGATCAACAAATTCAGCAAAGTGTCTGCATACAAAATCAATCTTAAAAAATCAGAAGCGTACCTGTATGCCAACCATAAATCCACTGAAAAAAACCCAGAAAACAATTCCACTCCCAATAGCACCCCAAAAAATAAAATGCTTAGGGATAAACCTGATCAAGGAGGTAAAAGACTTCTTTAAGGAAAACTATACAAGGTTGAAAAAAGAAATCGATGAAGACCTTAGAAGATGGAAATATCTTCCATGCTCTTGGATAGGCAGAATAAATATCAAAATGGCTATCCTCCCAAAAATGATCTACAGATTCAATGCAATACCCATGAAATTACCAAGGTCACTCCTCACAGACATAGAAAAATCAGTCCTTAAATTCATTTGGAAAAACAAAAAGCCCAGAATAGCCAAGTAGTTCTTAGCAACAAGAACCATGCAGGAGGCATCCCAATACCTGACTTCAAACTCTAATACAAAGCCACAGTAATAAAGACAGCGTGGTATTGGCACAAAAACAGACATATAGACCAATGGAACAGATTAAAAGATTCAGAAACAGACCCATGTGCTTACAGGCAACTGATTTTTGACAAAGGAGCCAAAAATAATACACTAGAAAAAAATAGCCTCTTCAACAAATAGTATTGGCAAAACTGAATAACCATATGCAGGAAAATGGAAAGAAACCCCACTTTCTCACCCTGCACAGGAGTCTACTCAAGGTGGATCAAAGACCTGGAAGTCAGGCCAGAGACCTTGCAGCTACTTGAAGAGGGCATAGGCCCAACACTTCAACACATAGGCACAGGGAAAAATCTTTCTCAACAAGACCACAAAAGCACAAGCAACTCAAAGGAAGATCAATTCATGGGATTGCATTAGACTGAAGAGCTTCTCTGCAGCAAAGGAAACTATCAAGAACCTCAATAGAGAGCCCACAGAGTGAGAGAAAATGTTTGCCCACTACTCTTCTGATAGGGGACTAATATCTAGGATATACAGAGAACTCAAGAAACTCACAGCTAAGAAAACAAATAACCCAATCAAAAAATGGGCAAAGGATCTAAACAGACATTTCACAAAAGAAGAAATACAAATGGCCAATAAATGTATTAGGAAATGTTCAACATCATTAGCAATCAGAGAGATGCAAATCGAAACTACCCTGAGATTTCACCTACCTTCAATCAGAATGGAAATCATAGAAAACATGAACAACAACAAATGCTGGGAGTGTGTGGAGAAGTGAGAATCCTAATATATTGTTTGTGGGATTGCAAATTCGTGCAACTGCTTTGGAAAACAGTATGGAGGATCCTCAGATGAATGGGAATGAACCTACCATATGATCCAGCAATACCACTTCTGGGTATCTACCCAAAAGAATGGAAAACAAACTATTAGACTGACACATGTGGATCTATGTTTATAGCTGCACAATTTACAATTGCCAAACTATGGAAACAGCCAAGATGTCCACCAACAGATGAATGGATTACAAACTATGGAATTTTATTCAGCCATAAAGAAGAACAAAATCATGTTATTTGCAGGGGAAAAGATGCAACTGGAAAACATTATGTTAAGTGAGATTAGTCAGTCACAAAGAGTAAAAAAGCATAGCATATGTTCTCCCTAATATGCGGATGCTTGGGAGAAGATGAGAGCATAAGAGGGACTCTAGGTGAAAAAGTAGAAACCCTAGATAAGCAAAGAAGTTGACCTAACTGAAGATGATGGATGGGTGGGGGGCAGGAGGGGGAGGGGGTGACATCCTAATACACATGATGTCCTTTCACAAATATATCAAAGTCAATCACTAAAATGAACTTGAGAAGAAGGGAGGGTGAGGGAGTGGGTGGGAATTGGGGAAGGGGTTAAATGAGAAATGTGTGCATATATGCCTTTATCAGCTTGTACCTAACAAAGATGTATGATTACAATGCACCAATCAATTAAAAAAAGAAAATCCAGATGACTCTGTAATATAACCAGAAATTAGCCCATTGTTTTCTGATCAAAGTTGACCATATAAAATTGAGATGATGAGATTCAGAGTGTGCTATGGTTTGTCCCACAAAAGTTCCTGTGTTGATAGCTTGGTTCTCAGTGTGGAGATATTGAGAAATATTGGAAGCTTTAGGAGGTGGGCCCTAGTAAGCGGTGATTATATCATTGGGGGCATCACCCTGGGAAGGGATTAATGTCCATCTCCTGGGAGTGGGTTAGGTTTTATAAGATTGGATTGTTTACTGTAAAAGAGGATTGTTATAAAGCATGTTCAGCAGTCTTAGTTTCTTTCTTCCTTCTTTTCTTGCCTTGTGACCTCTCTTTCTTGTACCTGCTCTTGCCATGTGATACCATCAATCATGAAACCCTCACCAGAAGCCAATGCCAGTTGCATACTCTTGAACTTTTATAACTGTAAGCTAAATAAGCCTCTTTTTTGCCATACTGGGAATTTAACCCAGGGATGCTCTACCACTGAACTGCATCCTCTTCTTTATTAACTCATTTATTTACTTGTTGTGCTGGGAGTTGAACCCGGGGCATTCTACCTCTGAATTATACACCTTGCTCTTTTTAAATTTTATTTTGAAATAGTGTCTTGCTAAATTGCTGGTCATCTTGCTAAGTTGCTAAGGCTGGCCTTGAACCTGCAATCTTTCTGTCTTGATCTCACCAGTCACTGGGATTATAGGCATGTGCCACTATTTCCAGCCAAAACTTTTCTTCCTAAAGTACTCAGCCTCAGATATTTTTGTAGAGCAACACATAATGGACTGAGACACAAGGTTTCCATTCCTATTAGGCATTTTTAAAGCTGATATTCTAGTAGTGAGTACTGAGTCCATGAAAGTTGAATAAGGCATTTTCACTCTTTTTCATATCATCATGTGCCCCCTTTTCCTCTAATCACTTATCGTAAGTCATGTGCCTGGTGATTTGGGTTTTCTTTCCTGATATTAAACTCCATGGAAACACGTTATCTTTTACTAGTGGTAGCAAGTATGCAGCCTTCCTTTTTTATATATTAGGCATGCCTCTTGCTAATCTGATTCCCTTTATTATTTTATCTTTCAATACAGAGAGAAATATAGTGTACTTGCTTAAAACATGGATTTAGAAGTGAGAATGAGTGAGGTTTGCTCTTATCATATACTGCCCTAGCCATCTCTAAGCCAAGTAACATTGTTTTTCTTAACCAGGATTGCTGATTCCTCATCTATAAAATGATATTCATTTAATAACCTGTAGATGGTTGTATAACAATTGTACATGGCAAGTACATGGCTGAAACAATGAGAGGATTGACACTACCCATACCATAACTGATAGTTAAACCAGATTATTTGGTTTAATTAAAACTTTTGTCACTTAACTTGGCTGTAACAGTAATCAATAGATAAATAGACAGACATAGGTATTGATAAATAGCATTAATATTCCTCCAGGGCTGTTTAATTATGCTACCAGTCAAGTACAGAAATATCTCATATAAATCTATTTTCCACATAGTTTCTAGAATTCATTCTGCATAATTTCTTCTTCTGGGACTCTGTTAGGATATGTAAGTATAGAGTAACACAATAACCAACTAAAAAGTAATTTAAATAATGGGAAGTTATGACCTGACTTGAATAGAATAGGTGCACCATATGATCCAGCTATACCACACCTTGAGATATACCTGAAATGATTAATGTCAGCATACTATAGAAATACCTGCACACACGTTTGTCTCAGCACAATTCACAATAGCCAAGTTACAAAATCAGCCTATGTGCTTGTGAACAGATGAATGGAGAAAGAAAATATGGTCTGAATATACACAATGAAGTAGTATTCAACTATAAGAAAGAACAAAATCATATTAGCTTCAGGAAAATAGATGGAACTGGAGATCATCATCTTAAGCAAAATAAGCCATACTCAGAAATACAGACACTGCATGTTTTCTTTCATGTAAGGCATCTGAAAGTAGAAGAGTGAGCATTAGGGAAGGGTACAGATGAGACAGAAAGGTAAGGGAGGTTAATGGGGCTGGATATGATCAAAATATGTTATATGAATGTAAGAATATGCCACAATGAAGCCTGTTATTCTGTATAATTAATATATACTAATAAAAAGAGAACTAGGATTTCCTGGGTTCTATAATTGCAGGACTCTTAGTTGATATCTTTACAATTATTTTGGATTCCCCTTCATGATTCCAATATAGCTGCCACACCTCAATACATCACATTGTCAAAGATCCTGGCAAAGGTTGCAAAGAAGGGACTTTCTCCTATTGCATCCTCTGTAATTAATCAGGAAGGAAACCTTCCCCAAAAGCCCCAACCCCTTACTCTCTTGGAAGAATTCCTCCTAAATCTTTTAGGAAAAATTGGGCTACATAGTCCCCCCTAAACTATCAAGAGAGCAATGGGATTACAAGGCTTGGTTTCAGCTGGAGAGATAACAATCTTCCAAGTGCTTATCACTGCTTACTCAGGGTGGAGAAGGAAGGAGAGTTGTATCACAAGGTAGTAGTGGTCTGACTATAGAACAGGGGATACTTGTACTGCTTGCCTTGGGGACTCACAGACTATTGTCAGGCAATAATTTTCTACTTGATGTAAACTGACACAAAGAACAACTCTCATGTTGACCTAGAACTGGAAAAAAAACTCCAAGTTTCTTACTAAAAAGTGATGTCAGCCAAGCCTGATGACCCATATCTATAATCCTAGTACTTGGGAGACTAAGACAGGGAGAACACAGTTTCTAGGCCAGCATCACCAACTTGGTGAGATCCTCAAAAATTTAGCCAATCCATAGCAGAAAGTGAAAAGCCAGCCAGAGCAGGAAGAATGTGATTGAAGGGGAACTCTCATTGCAAAGGAAGTAATAACTTCATTGCCAGTCTCATTGCAAAGGAAGTAATAACTTCATAAGTGATTATTAAAGAAAAGTAATCTAAGTGAAAGTTACGGGCTGCCACCACAGTTTATTTAGAAGTAGAATTTTATATGCAAAACTATTTAGCCTATAATTTTAAAATTAGAGAATCATTTCCTAAATTATCCAGAACTCTCAGCCTTGTGTTAATATAAAATAATTCTTTCAGGTTAGAATGTCTTTTCAATTTTTTATACATTTTGGATACATATTAAAAACTACTTACATTTATTCATGTGAAAATATAATACTTTTCCACTATTATTAACATTTTATGTTTTCTTTACAGTCACCCATCTCTCTCTCTCTCTCTCTCTCTCTCTCTCTCTCTCTCTCTCTCTCTCTCTCTTTCTCTTTCTCTTTCTATCTTTCTCTCTCTCTCCCTCCAGTTTTAGGTATTTTAATATTTAGTCATTTTGATATTAAGCCAAAATATTTCACGTGAACATGTGTAATTTCTCAATGAAGGAATGTAACATACTTGCTATACTCATTAGGCATTTAGGATGGTTGTTTTAAGTAATGCTGCATTGAACACTTCATCCATATAACATTTACTGTATTTTGAATAATTTCCTAAGCCTAAGTCCTAGAAGTGGAATTAATTAGTGAAAGGCTATAAATATTTTATTGCATATTTAAAATTTAATTCCAAGAGGTCTATAAAATTTTCAATTTTTTTATACTTATGAGGATACTGATTCTGCCACATAGTTGCCAGGATTAGGACATGTCACTTATTTAATTTTATGCTACTTGTAGACAAAATGACCTTATACTGCTTTCTATAAAATACCTTTCCTTGATTATTAGCAAGGTTAACTGTGTTCATATTTATAAATATTTTCCCAAATTATTATTCTACATTGATTTGCTTATTTATTTATAGAAAAATGGGTAGGGTAATAATGTTATTTTTAAAGTGGCCATGAATTGTTATTATCAAATGATAATGTGGTATGGTCTGAAAATTCTTATTATACAATTCTCTGCACTTAATAATTTATAATTACACCTAAAAGGAAAATCAATGATTGTATCTGAATATTTACCTGGGGCAATGGCAATCAGATATACAGAAATAAAGCCCTGTCTACCTTGAGGTGGGAGTGAGGAAGAGAAAGGGAGCAGATGATTAATTTTCATTCTTTTATTTTGAAAATACAGATAATATTAAAATAAATATGACACGATCAATTTTACACTCAGGTTATACTGCACTGCATAGAAAGAAATACCTGAAAATAATATAAATTTCAAAAAATGCTCTTGTCTGTTTTTTCTTAAAAACATTGAAGTTTTGTAATTGTACATGATAGTGAGATGCATGATGATATATTTATGTATGCATATAGCACTATTTGTTCTATTCCCTTTCCTATCTTTTCTGTTTTATATAGGTGTTTTCAATCTAAAATGCAGGTACAATATATAATTTGTGTTTTATATTTGGAAAAATAATAGTTTATACATTTTATTCTTTTCCTTTTTGACTCAACATCATATTGTTCAGATCTATCCCAATCCATTTTGTTTTTACAACTAAATAATATTCCATCTTTGCATAAACTTTATTTAAATATTTCTCTATTTGGAATTATTGAGATTATTTCAATACTTTGCTATTACTAGCATTGCTGCAATAAGCACATCCTTACATATATTTTAGTATCTGTGCAGGAATTTCTCTGGGTTCTATACTTAGAAGTGAAATCTCTGGGTCCTTGGTAATGCACATTGACCTAAAACTTTAAAATAGATCTTCATAGTGGCTACACCAGTTTATACTTCTACCAAACATACTTGAAGGTTCCAAATTAACATACCTGAGGATTTCAATTTGTTCTTAATATTTCTAGCACAATCAATGAATCCATTATATTTTTGTGTAATGAATTTATAGGTTTTCATTTTATCTGGAGATAGTTTTTTCTTCATGGCAAAAGATACAGGTCTTATTTCATTTTATCTGTATGATAGATAAATGGCAAATCAGTGTTTCCAACTTAATTTATTACATGCTTAATAAAAATTATAATATTTTTGCAGTGCCTGGGATTGAACCCAGGGGTACTCTACCACTGAACTACATGCCTAGCCCATTTTTTAATTTTATTTTTCAGATGGGGTCTTGCTAAGTTGCCCAGGTTGACCCTGAACTTGTGATTCTCTTGCTTCAACCTCCCAAGTAGCTGGGATTACAGGCATGTACCACTATTTAAAATCCTAGTAGGAAACAAGAAAACACTTAGGAATAAATCTAACCAAAGGACATCTACAATGAAAATCATAAAACACTAAAGACAAAATTGAAGAAGATCTTAGAAGATGGAAAGAACTCACATGGTCCTGAATAGGCAGAATACATATTATTAAAATGGCCATTCAACCAAAAGTGATACAGAGATTCAGTGCAATTCCTATTAAATGCCAATGCCATTTTTTCACAGAGCTACAAAAATAAAGCCTACATTTCATATGGAAAAAACAAAACACCCAGAATAGTGAAAACATTTCTCAGCAATAATAACCATGCATGAGGCACCAGGATACCTGACTTTAAATTACACTACAGAGCTGTAGTAATAATTTAAAAAAACCCAGCATGGTAATGGCACAAAATTATACATATAGACCAATGAATCAAAATAAAAGATCAGAAACAAATCAACACACATATAGCTAATTGATTTTTGACTAAGGTTCCAAAAACATACATTAGAGAAAAGATAGTCTTTTCAACAAATTGTGTTGGGAAAACTGGTTATCCATTTATAGAAAAATAGAATTAAATCACAATCTCTCACCTTGGGCAAGAATTTACTCAAGATATATTAAAGATCTGGAAATTAGAGCAGAGACTGAAATTACTAGAAGAAGGCATAGATCCAACACTCCAACATATAGGCACAGGAAGAAACTTCCTTAATAAGACTTCCAAGGCACAAGAAATTAAAACAAGGATTAATATGTATGATTGCATTAAATTAAAGAGCTTCTGTGCAGCAAAGGAAACCATCAGGAACCTTAAATTAGAACTGAAAGAATGGGAGAAGATCTTTGCCAGCTATTCCTCTAGCATAGGACTAATATAGAATATACAAAGAACTTAAGACACAACACTATAAAACAAAAATACAATCAAGAAATGGGCAATTAAACTAAATAGACACTTCATGGAAGAAAAAATGCAAATGGTCAATAAATATATGAAAAAAAAATTCAACATCAATAGCAGTCTTGGAGATGCAAATCAAAAGTACACTGTGATTCCATCTAACCCAAATCAGAATGGCAATCATCAAGAAGTATAAGAACAATAAATGCTGGGGAGGATGTGGGGAAATAGAAACTCTTCTACAATATTGGTGGGACTACAAATTAGTACAGCCACTATGGAGATCAGGAGAGTCTTCAGAAAACTGGGAATGGATTCACCATCTGATTCAGCTATACCACTCCTGGTTATCTTTCCAAAGGGACTAAAATCAGAATATTATAATAATACATGCATATCCATGTTTATAGCAGCACAATTCACATTAGCCAAAATATGGAACCAACCTAGGCGTCTATAAACAGATTAATGTATTACAAAATTATGGGATATACACACAATTAAATTCTACTCAGCAATAAAGAATAGAATAATATCATTTGCAAGGAACTGGATGGACTTGAAGAACATTATGTGAAGTGAGATTAGTCAGTCACAGAAATTGAAGGGTCATATTTTTTCTCTCATATGCATGCAGATGCTAGGGAATAATCAAGATAACAGAGGGACTTTAGGTATGGAGTAGAAACCATAATGGAGTAAGGGAAGTGGTCCAAGGGAGGGAAGGGATAATTAATAAAGAGCTTACGGGAAAATAGGGTTAGAAGTACAATACTGAAAAAACTCATCAGTGACACAAAGATGGAAATCTAATTAAAACAACATTTCAGGTTTACACACAGTAAAGCATTAAGGGAAGGGGAGGAGGAAAACTGAGGAAATACTACCATCGACTATGTATACATTGGTGAATATACCAATATCAATCTCAGTGCTCTGTATTGGGAAGGAGGAAAATGGGGAAGTGGGGGGGCACCAAGTGCTGTGTGTATGTATGACAGTGTCAACATGATTTACATTATGATGTGAGACTATAATGCATCAATAAAAGCACATTAAAATTTTATTTTTTTCCATACTGGGGATGGAACTCAGGGGCATTCTACCTCTGAACTATGACCCCAGCCTTAATTTTTATTCTTTATTTTGAAACAGGGTCTCCTAAGTTATAGAGGGCCTCATTAAATAGCTGAGGCTGACCCTGAACCCAGCCTCCCAAGTACTGAGATTACAAGTGTGCGCCACCACGCCTGACTAAGATATACATATTTCAATGTTATTTTACCTTGAAATACATATTTCAATGATATTTTACCTTGAAAAATATCTGAAGTAAATTTGTGGACATTGGAAATGGAAGGGTTATAGCTTGTGAGTTCTGATGATGTGGCAGGAAGAGGATTGTCTACAATCAAGTGGAAAGTTGTAATGCCAGATATGGACAAGCATGGCTCATATTATGCATGGTAAACTGAAGGAACTGCTGGATGTTTTGTGTGTGAGTACTTACATGTTTGGATATTCTTGTGTGGTTCAGTTTAGTCAGGTGTGATTTCCTATATTCGCCTAATATTCTACTTGAGGAAGAAGTCATAAGTAAGAAAATAAAAAATGCATGTAATATTCAAAATAGAGCCTTGGGCCAGATGGTTTTCCAAGTGAATTTTATAAAACATTTATAGAAGAGCTAATCCCAGTACTCCTCAAACTCTTCTGGGAAATAGAAAGAAATGGGACCCTTCCAAAAACATTCTATGAAACCAAAATCACATTAATATCAAAGCCAAATAAAGACAGCTCAAGAAAAGAAAACTATAGGCCTATATCATTGATGAACTTAGATGCAAAACTGCTAAACAAGATACTATCAGTGTGCATTCAAAACCACATCAAGAAAATTATACACCATGACCAAGTGGGGTTCATCCCAGGGATGCAAGGCTGGTTCAACATACGAAAAACAATCCATGTAATTCACCACATAAACAGAATCAAAGACAAAAATCACATGATCATCTCAATTGACGCTGAAAAAGCATTTGACAAGATCCAACACCCACTCATGCTAAAAGCACTTCAGAGAATCGGAATAGAAGGAACATACCTCAACATCATAAAGGCAATATACAATAGGCCCACAGCCAACATCATATTAAATGGAGAAAAACTGCAAGAGTTCCCACTACAAACAGGAACAAGACAAGGATGTCCGTTATCACCTCTTCTGTTCAACATAGTACTTGAGACTCTAGCCTGAGCAATAAGGCAAGAGAAGGAAATCAAAGGGGTAAAATAGGGAAAGAAGAACTAAAACTATCCCTTTTTGCAGATGACATGATACTATACTTAGAAGACCCAACAAAGTCAATCAATATAGTTAGAAGAGAGGATTTTAGAAATTACTTGCCATAAATGATAAAAGTTTAATGTGTGAGATATGCTCATTATCCTGAGTTGATTATTGCTCAATGTACACATAAAGCAAAATACCACATTGTGACTCATATCTATGTAAAAATGTTGTGTAAATCAAAAAATAAGTTCACAAAAACCAAATATTGATATATTTTAATCATGTTAGAGCAAAATTGAATTTTACAAATTAGCAGCCAGGTGTGGTGGCCCACACCTGTAATCCCAGTACTTGGCAGGCTGAGACAGGAAGATCTCAGTTTCAAGATAAGCCTCAGCAAGTTAGCAGAGACACTCAGCCACCTAGTTTTAAAGCAAAACTAAAGGGCAAGAGTGCAGCTCAGAGTTCAATGCCCCTGGGTTCAATCCCCATTATTTCACACAAAAACACAGACACACACACACACACACAGCATTGTATCAAAATCAATGACTATCATAAAATGTCATCATTTCCTAGTTTTCAACTTTTTCGGAATATGTGGGTATGCTTTCTCCATTAAAAACTGCTTAGAGCTGAGGGTTAGCTCAGTGGCTGAGCACCTGCCTAGTGTGTATGAGGCACTGTGTTCCATTCCCAGCACCCAGAAAACAATGAAATAAAAGTGCTTGCTATAAATTTTTGGTAGATAAACTATGAAGTTAAAGATATTTCATTTTGTTGTTACTTTGTAAACACTTTTGCCACAGAGGCTACTTTCGTTGGTGTATTTATGTGGATATTACACTAAAACATTTTTAGGTAGATCCCATTTGGTCATGATTTATTTCTTCTTGAGTTTCTCTTCACTGGAGTTCAGAGAGTTAATATTATGCTATAAACATTATTATTTTATTTTATCTTGAACCCAGAGGCATTCTACCTTCGAGCTATATCCCCAGCCCAATTTTATTTCTTATTTGGAAACAAGGTCTCGCTAGGTTGATGAGATTTTCACTACTTGCTGAGGCTGTCCTTGAACCTGCAATCCTCCTGTCTCAGCCTCCCAAGTACTGGGAATACAGGAGTGTACCACCATGTCCAGTTATGCTATAAACTCTGTCAATAGTCTTTGAAGTGTTGTTTACTTTTGTCTTTAATATACTTAATTGGTTTTGGTATTAAGGTTTTGAGAGCCTGGTAACATGAGTGAATATCCTGGAAAAAAATACATATATATACATACATATATGCATGTATATATATGCTAGAGGTTAACTATTCTTTGAAAGTAGGTAAAACTCAGTTATAAAAACATTTGGTTCTCATATTCATTTGAAGAAATCTGTTTATTATTATTTAATTTACTTAATGTCATTAGATTAATCAAGACTCTAAATGTTTGTGCCAGTTAATATTTTATGTTTTTTCAGAGTAATTTGATTTGTTTAGGCTTTAAAATTTTGTTTATGAGTAAATGTTTCTCCTACTATGTGTCCAATGGATGCATTTCATTTTTTATGTAATTTTTCCACTGGTGGTTTGAAAGTCTCACATCTTATTTTTATTTCTTTCAGATGTCTCTTACTTCATATTGATATAAGCCTAGACTTTTTTTTTTTTTTTTTTTGGCAGTACTGGGGATTGAACTCAGAGGCATTCTACCTCCGAGCTACACCCCCAGCCCTATTTTTTATTCTTTATTTTGAAACCGAGTCTCACTAAGTTGCGGAGTGCCTCACTAGGTAGCTGAGGCTGGCCTCGAACCCAGATCTTCCGGTCTCAGCCTCCCGAATGCTGGGATTACAAGCGTGCGCCACCACGCCTGGCTAGCCTAGACTTTTTGATAAGGGGATGTTTTCAGAGCTAGATTCTCCAGTACTTAAGAGGTTGGAAAATTTATGAGTTTCCTGAGTGTTGGGGCTATGTAGCATTCTTGCATACAAAGTTAAGGGCTCAAAAGCTTTCTGATGAGATTGAATTAAGACATGATTTATTTATTCATTGATCAATGACATGGCCACAACAATGTCAATTCCAAGCCGTATGGAACTTCCTGGATCAGTTTGCTTTTATTTGTGAATTTCTAATCCTCTCATTATTTTGAAAACCTGGATAATGCTTAACTGAATACTGGTGACAGTTTTATTCTCAAATTCTATGAACTGTCTTTATCCTAGAAGTTAATTACTATCAAAAGTTAGATATTGTTATAACTAGAAGAATGTGAAGGCTTCTGACACATACAAATGATAAATATTTGAGAAGATAGAAATGCTAAATTACCCTAGTTTAATAATTACACATTGTATGCATGTATCAAGTTAATGTACCCCCAAAATGTATGCAATGTATGATATTATGTGTCAGTTTATTTTTTAAAACTACATATTACTGATGCATTTTATTGTTTCTCCTCATTCTTTGAGTGGTACAAACTGCTTTTACTGAGAAACTAGAAACAAATGAGTGAGGATTTCCACATTCTCCTGGCACTACATCTACTAATCGAACTACATTGTGTATAAAAGCTCAACCTCATCTTTGCTGTTAACACATATGCTTCCTCTTTTGTACAGGATCCTTATGCTAGGATTGAAACTATTACCATTTTTCTCTGTATCATTGTATGATGATGATAATGATCCATTAAAAAATGACAAATATGATATATCTCCCATTTAAAAAGAAACCTTAATTAAATAAACTTCTTTGCTTATTGGGGGTCTCTACTTGTTTATCTGGAGTTCCTCTTATGCCCCATCTTCTCCCTAGCATCCGCATATTAGGGAGAACATATGCTTCTTTACTCTTTGTGCCTGGCTAATCTCGCTTAACATAATGTTTTCCAGTTTCGTCCATTTCCCTGCAAAGAACATGATTTTGTTCTTCTTTATGGCTGAGTAAAATTCCATTGTGTACATATCCCATAGTTTTGTAATCCATTCATCTGTCCATGGACATCTTGGCTGATTCCATAGTTTGGCTATTGTGAAGTGTGTAGCTATAAACATAGATACACATGCGTCGGTCTGATAATTTGGCTTCCATTCTTTTGAGTAGATACCCAGAAGTGGTATTGCTGGATCATATAGTAGGATCATTCCCATTCATCTGAGGATCCCCCGTACTGTTTTCCAAATTGGTTGCACTAATTTTCAATCCCACCAACAATGTATTAGGATTCCCACTTCTCCACACCTTCACCAGCATTTGTTATTGTTTGTGTGTTTTATGATTGTCATTCTGATTGGAGTTAGGTGAAATCTCAAGATAGTTTTTATTTGCATCTTTCTGATTGCCAGTGATGTGAAACATTTCCTCATACATTTATTGGCCATTTGTATTTCTTCTTTTTTGAAGTGTCTGTTTAGATGCTTTGCCCATTTTTTAATTGGGTTATTTGCTTTCTTGATGAATACCTTAGAAGATGGAAGGATCTACCATGCTCTTGGATAGGCAGAATAAATATCATCAAAATGGCCATCCTCCCAAAAGTGATCTACAGATTCAATGCAACACCCATGAAATTACCAAGGGCACTCCTCACAGACATAGTAAAATCAGTCCTTAAATTCATGTAGAACAAAAAAAGTCCAGGATAGCCAAAGTAGTTCTTAGTAATAAGAACCATGCAGGAGGTATCACAATACAGGACTTAAAACTCTACTACACAGCCACAGTAATAAAAACAGCCTCGTACTGGCACAATAACAGACACATAGACCAATGGAGTAGAATAGAAGATTCAGAAAGTGACTCATATGTTCATAGTCAACTGATTTTTAAAAAAGGAGCCAAAAACATACACTGGAAAAAAGATAGCCTCTTCAACAAACAGTGTTGGCAAAACTGGCTAACCATATTCAGGAAAATGGAAATAAACCCCACTTTCTCACCCTCCACAAGAGTCAACTCATGGTGGATCAAAGACCTGGAAGTCAAGCCAGAGACCTTGCAGCTACTTGAAGAGGGGATAGGCCCAACACCTTAACACATAGGCACAGGTAAAAACTCTCTCAACAAGACCCCAAAAGTACAACCAACTCAAAAGAAGATCAATACATGGGATTGCATTAAACTGAAAGGCTTCTGTGCAGCAAAGGAAACTATCAAGAACCTCAACAGAGAGACTACAGAGTGGGAGAAGATTTTTGCCAGTTACTCTACAGATAGAGATCTAATATCTAGGATATACAGAGAACTCAAGTATAGTCTTTTAAACAGATTCTGCTAAAAGAATTGGATGCATAAACAAGTCACCTGAAGCTTTTCTCAGATCATATACAAAAATTAACTTGAATTGAATAAGAAACCTAAATATAACCTCTGAAACCATACCATTTCCAGAAAAAGACATAGGAGAAAATCACTGTGACCTAAGATTATGAAAAATTTCTTAAATAGGATAAAAAGTGCATGAAAACACAAAAGAAAATTTGGTGAATTGAACTTCATCAGAATTTAAAATTATTGTTTTTCATGAAATCTAATAAAGAAAATGAAGAGGTAAACATCAAACTTGGAGAAAGAGTTGCAAAATATGCTAATATAACACACTTCTGTAATATATAAAGAACTCTTGCAAATCTACAATAAGATAAACAACCTAATTAAAAATGGGTAAAAGATTTAATGAGACACTTCACAAAAATGCAAGTGTATGTAAGGACACAAAAAGCTATTCGGCAACTGATAAAAAAGCTATTAAGCATCATTAGTTATCAAGAAAATGACAATTAAAACCCTGAAGAAATATTACCACAAAGATTTAAATGGTAAATTTACAAAAAAAAAAAGTAGCACATGACAATTGTAACATTCACACATTGATGATAGAATACAAAATAGTATAATCACTTTGAAAACCAGTTTATAAATGTCTTTTTAAACATACTCTTGCTATTTCTCAGCAATCCAACACCTATATTTTTATCCAAGAGAATTAAAATCAAGCCAGGTGTGGTGACACAGGCTTGTAATGCCAGTACTTGGGAGGCTGAAACAGGAGGATCACAGATTCACGGCTAACCGGCTAACCTCAGCAACTTAGTGAGATAATGTTTCAAAAAAAAATAATAAAATAGAGTAGGGGGTGTAGCTCAGAGTAATAATGCCTTCACTCCAGAGAGAGAGAGAGCGAAAGATCGTGTGCCAACAAGTAGACTTACACATGAATGATCATAGTAGTTTTGTTGGTAATAGCCCAAACTATAAACAATAAAAATATCCATCAACATATCTGTGAAATGGAATACTATTCAGCAGTGAACAGGAGTGAACTGCTGATGCAAGCAATAACATGTACGAACCTCAAAAATATTAGTCTGATCAAAAGAAACTAGGCAATGCCAAGCATGATGGCACATGTCTATAATCCAAATTTTTTAAAAAAAAATATTTTGAAAACCCACAAGGTAATCATATGATTTTCCTACAAATGATTTATTACAAGACAGATATTAATAAATTCTATAATATTTAACTTCCTTGCATTTCTGAAGCAAAGCACACTTTATTTTTTTAATTAATTGGTGCAGTGTAAGCATACATCTTTGTTAGGTACAAGCTGATAAAAGCATTTCTCAATTAACCCCTTCCCCGATTCCCACCCCACTCTCTCACCCTCCCTCCTTCTCAAGTTCACTTTAGTGATTGACTTTGATATATTTGTGAAAGTACATCATGTGCATTCGGATACCCACCCCCCATCCATCCCCTTCAGTTAAGTCAATTTATTTGCTTATCTAGGGTTTCTCCTTTTCCATCTGGAGTACCTCTTATGCCCCATATTCTCCCTAGCATCCACATATTAGGGAGAACATATGCTCTTTTACTCTTTGTGACTGACACTTAACATAATGTTTTCCAGTTGCATCTTTTCCCCTGCAAATAACATGATTTTGTTCTTCTTTATGGCTGAGTAAAATTCTATTGTGTACATATCCCATAGTTTTGTAATACATTCATCTGTTGGTGGACATCTTGGCTGTTTCCATAGTTTGGCAATTGTGAATTGTGCAGCTATAAATATAGATACACATGTGTCAGTCTGATAGTTTGGTTTCCATTCTTTTGGGTAGATACCCAGAAGTGGTAATCCTGGATAATATGGTAGGATCATTCCCATTCATCTGAGGATCCTCCATACTGTTTTCCAAAGTGGTTGCACTAATTTGCAATCCCACCAACAATGTATTAGGGTTCCCACTTCTCCACACCCTCGCCAGCATTTGTTGTTGTTTGTGTTCTTGATGGTTGCCATTCTGATTGGAGTTAGGTGAAATCTCAAGGTAGTTTTGATTTGCATCTCTCTGATTGCTAATGATGTTGAACATTTCCTCGTACACTTATTGGCCACTTGTATTTCTTCTTTTGTGAAGTGTCTATTTAGATCCTTTGCCCATTTTTTGATTGGGTTATTTGTTTTCTTAGCTGTGAATTTCTTGAGTTATCTGTATATCCTAGATATTAGTCCTCTATCGGAAGAGTAGCTGGCAAAAATTTTCTCCCACTATGTAGGCTCTCTGTTGAGGTTATTGAAAGTTTCCTTTGCTGCACAGAAGCTCTTCAGTTTAATGCAATCCCACGTATTGATCATCCTTTGAGTTGCTTGTGCTGTTGAGGTCTTGTTGAGAAAGTTTTTACCTGTGCCTATGTGTTGAAGTGTTGTTCCTATGCCCTCTTCAAGTAGCTGCAAGGTCTCTGACCTGACTTCCAGGTCTTTGATCCACCTTGAGTTGGCTCTTGTGCAGGGTGAGAAAGTGTATAATGATGTATTATTCACTTATTATCTTCCTCCTTTTTCAGTGATTATCTCTGTACTCAGGAAAGCATTCAGTGACTTTATTTTACTATCAAAAATTTTACATGTTAATATCATGCTCATAATAGCATTGCAAATAAAGTTGAAAGTATGTGTAGGAGAAATTTTAAAGATATTAAATAGTATTGTAGTTATGTTTTTTTTCTTGACCTACCTTTCTTTCTTTGTCTTTCTTTTTTTGTGGTACTAGGGATTGAGCCCAGGGGAACTCTACCTCTGAGCTATATCCCCAGCCCCATTGTATTTTTTATTTTGAAACTGAGTCTCACTAGGTTTCTGAGAGTCTTGCTACATTGATGAGGCTGTCCTTCAACCTGCAATCCTCCTGTGTCAGCCTCCCAAGTACTAGGAATTACAGGTGTGCACCACCACTCCCAGCTTCTTAAAGCCTTTTAATAACTGATCAATAAACCCTGCTTGCAACACTTTTCATGAAGGTTGTTTTTGATGATTTTTTGATTTCTCATTTCAATTGTAGTTTATCTTTTATAAGAATTTTTTTTACCTTGAATTGTATTTCATGTCACTTGACTTTATTTCTAGCTATATTTTACCTTCATTTTATTCTTCATTTTCTGTTACATAAAATACCAAATTAATTATTGTAACCAAAATAAAATCAATACACTATGTGAAGAACAGCTTACTTTTCAAATAATGTGGTTTTCTTATTTCTGGTTTATGATACCATGATTCTGAAATGCTGTCTTAGAGAAACTATGTGTATTTATGGCTTTTGATTTTGATTTAGCTTGATTTTTTGTGACATATATAGCATAGAAACTTTAACAACAAAGCAAAAAGGAATGTATTTTCTCATGTAACTATAAAGAACAAGAGTTGCATATTAATTGCCAAAGAAATTACCCTGCCTAGGATCATTTATTTTTCTATATGGGAAGGGCAGGAACATGCCTCTATCCACATCCTGTGGAAAGGAAATAGGGTCAGATTGTTTTCAAAAAATAAAATAGGTAATTAAAAATAACTACAATAGTCATATTTTCCTGGTTCATAATGACTCTTCATATATTTTTAATAAGTTTACTAAGTTCAAATTCAAATAATCAGTTATATTCTTCTATAAAAATGGGCAAGTTATTACCATATCAGTGAAGACTATATGGAAGGGTAAATGACAAAAACCCAACTCAAACTAACTTAGAGAATAAAAAGGAGGATACATGCATCATATGTACACATATTTCTTTAATACTCAATATATCACAGGGATATAAATTTGTCTACATAGCTAGAAAGTCTAGGGAACCTAGTTTTAAACAAAGCTGTAGTCCATGACACTAAATGATATCTATATTCAATTGTTTTCTCTTAGGTCTGCTTTCTTTTTTGTTTGGCTTCACCTCAGACTAATTCTTTCCATTTGATGACTAGAACTTCTAGAATTACATCAGCTTCATAGTCATTAATTTCAGTGTTTATGGCCATCTATTTCCAAACAACTTGAGCAAAAGTCCCAGGGAGGACTCTGATTGGCCCACCTTGGGACTTGGGACATATATATATATATATATATATATATATATATATATATATATATATATATATATATATATATATATGTGTGTGTGTGTGTGTGTGTGTGTGTGTGTGTGTGTGTGTGTGTGTATGTGTGTACTGTACTGGGGATTGAACTGAACCAAGGGGTATTCTACCTCTGATCTAAGCCTTCAGCCTTTGTTATTTCTTATTTTGAAACAGTTTTGCAAAGTTACTGAGGCTGGTCTTGAACCTGCAATCTTTCTGTGTCAGACTCACAAGTATGTCGGGGGCCCAGACTGGCCAGCTGGACCTCGCCTCTAGATGGCGCCTGGCAGAGTACCAGAAGCAGCTGCAGGTGAATATCATCTTAGGGCTGTGCCATATCAGAGCGCATGCACCAGTACGCAGGAGGTGTGGCCAGGCCAGGTGAGAGCTGTATGAGACACCTTGCGGCTTGGCGCAGCTTAAAAGGCCTCCAC
>PVLC010017818.1:5152-33277 GCA_004027655.1 Graphiurus murinus
TCCCAGCATTCGGGAGGCTGAGACCAGAGGATCCGGGTTCGCGGCCAGCCTCAGCTACCTAGTGAGGCACTCCGCAACTTAGTGAGACTCGGTTTCAAAATAAAGAATAAAAAAATAGGGCTGGGGGTGTAGCTCGGAGGTAGAATGCCCCTGAGTTCAATCCCCAGTACCGCAAAAAAAAAAAAAAAAAAAAAAATATATATATATATATATTTTTTTTTTTTTCCTCCCTCCCTCTTTCTTTCTTTCCTGGTACTGGGAATTGAACCCAGGGGCATCCTATCTCTAAGCTATATCCCCAGTCCTATTTTTTTTTTAATTCTTTATTTTGAAACAAGGTCTCACTAGCTGAGGCTGGCTACGAACCTGTATCCTCCAGTCTCAGCCTCCCAAGTACTGGGATTACAAGCATGCGTCACCACATCTGACTACTAGCATTTATATTTTTATTTCAAAAATAAAAACAGGGCGGGGTGTGGTAGCGCACGCTTACAATCCCAGCATTTGGGAGGCTGAGGCCGGAGGATCCGGGTTTGCGGCCAGCCTCAGCTACCTAGTGAGGCATTCTGAAACTTAGTGAGACCCTGTTTCAAAATAAAGAATAAAAAATAGGTTGGGAGGCTGAGACTGGAGGATCCGGGTTCGAGGCCAGCCTCAGCTACCTAGTGAGGCACTCTGCAACTTATTGAGACCCGGTTTCAAAATAAAGAATAAAAAATAGGGCTGGGGGTATAGCTCGGAGGTAGAATGCCCCCGAGTTCAATCCCCAGAACCAGAACCTCAAAAAAAAAAAAAAAAGAGTAAAAACAGAGCCAGGTGTGTGTTGGCACATGCTTGTAATCCCAGTACTTGAGGCTGAGACAGGAGGATTACAGGTTCTTGGCCAGCCTCAGCTACTTAAATGAGACCTTGTTTCAAAATAAAGAATACGATAGGGCTGGGGTATAGCTCCTGGGCTCAATTCCCAGTACCAAAAAAAAAAGTAAAGTGTTTCCTAATACCTAATTTCACAAGTTGGATTAACTTAGATGTTAACTACTAGTGGAACTGAAATTATTTACCGATGGATGTTCCTGATCTTGCATACACTGAACTAACATCCGTTTGATGACATCTAAATAGTGCTGCTGTTGGTTCCCAAAAATTCCAGGGAAGTTCCTAAGAAATAATCCAAAACATTTGTCATAAGTACATTAGATCTTTGTGAAGTGTAAGCTAGAGTCTCTACTGTTTACCTGACTTAAACACGCATTAATCCTTAGACCAAACATCACCTAAACATGCTCTAGGGAATTCTCTTTCTGGGTTGGGTGGAATGGAGACAAACATAAAGCAGAAGCTTCAGCTGGGCAATAGAGGCTCTCTGTGCCCACTTTGAGGCTTTGTCCATATCACTGTCTCAGCTAAAAGCTGCCTGGACTGCGGCACAAGAGAAGAGCAACTGTGATGTTTCAAATGGTAACTGTAGTAACCATACTTTCTGATCATTTGCTGTTGTCTTAATGATTTGCAGAGTTTAAGTGGTATTCTACTTTAAATTTGTTGTTGGTTTTTTTTTTTTTTTTTTTTTTTGTGGTACTGGGGATTGAACTCAGGGGCATTCTACCTCCGAGCTATACCCCCAGCCCCTATTTTTTATTCTTTATTTTGAAACCGGGTCTCACTAAGTTGCAGAGTGCCTCACTAGGTAGCTGAGGCTGGCCGCGAACCCGGATCCTCCGGTCTCAGCCTCCCGAATGCTGGGATTACAAGCGTGCGCCACCACGCCCGGCTCTAAATTTGGTAAAAATTAAACTGAATGCTTTGAGATAATTCTCTAATTTGAATTATTGAAACATGATACATATGACAACTAAAGAAAATGTGATGTCCAAAAACTGTAACATCTGTAACTTGAACAGTTACAAATCTAACGTATTAACCATATTTTAAACACAGCAGAAAACTATGGTAACACAATTCTGCAAAAAATAATCACCTAATTTTAAGATAATTTGATCATAAATGTACAGAATTTAGTTAAAACATTATCAAGCATGGTCACAGTAGACCCATAAAACACAATGGGGATTCACTAACATTTTCTTCACTTTCCAGATACCATCATTAAAATGATTTTCTAAAAGCTACATTTGGTACTGTGTTAACTTCCAAATAAAAGAAACTATACAAGAAAATTTTCAGAACCTTATAAAAGACAAAGAAGAAATAAAATTGCAGAGGGGAAAATATACAGCATTAAATACAAAGCATTTAACATACATACAAAGCTTTCGACAGGCATCACTTTTAAGTCCCCAAAGCCAAATTAGACTAAAACAATCTACTAAAATTTTTGAGATTCATGACATTGAAGTTTAAAAAAAAAAAAATTGATTCAAGGTATAATACCAGAATATGTGAAGGGCAGCTTCCCGCAGTCCCATATTTTGAGAGCTGACTGAATCAAAAAGGAACTTCAAACCTTCGGGCCACTGGTTGTTGCCATCCTCATCTAAAAGCGAAAAATTCAGGCATGAAGGTGTAACTCAAACTTCAAAATATTAAGGATGTTATTTTACTTCATAAGCCTCATTCAAAATATATAGTGTAAATGTCACTTGCTCTACTTTTTTATTTTCTGTGGTATGTGGTACTAGAGATTGAACTTACAGGCATTCTACCTCTCTGAGCTATACCCTCTGCCCTTTTTATTTTTTTGAAACAGGGTCTCACTTAAGTAGCTAAGCCAGGCATGACTCAGTGGTTTGCTGAGAGCCTCACTAAATTGCTGAGGGTGTCCTTGAACCTGCAATCCTCCAGTGTCAGCCTCCCCAAAAATGTTTTAAGTCTTCTTAAATAATAAACATACTGATAACATCCTATAGCATTTGAACTGCAAAGTATGAATACATTCTCTGGGTCCCAGGATTCTAACTATGGTGTCTTTTCCAGTTTGAAATTAGACATTATTTTGGTTTCAAGACCCTGCTACCAAATATTAGCTTTGCTGCCTTTGGGGGGGGGGGCAGTGGGAATTGAACCCATGGGCATTCTGGCTTATTTTGAAACAGGGTCTTGCTAAATTGCTGAGGCTGGCCTTGAACCTGTAGTCCTTCTGTCTCAGCCTCCCAAGTACTGGGGCTACAGGCGTGTGCATGTATGTGTATGTGGTACTGGGGATTGAACCCAGAGGCATTCTACTTTTGAGCTACACCCCCAACCCTGTTTATTTCTTGGAAACAGGGTCTCACTAGGCTGTTGAGAATCTCACTATTTGCTGAGGCTGTTCTCAAACCTGTGATCCTCCTATCTCAGCCTCTCAAGTACTGGGATTACAAGCTTGCGCCACCATGCACAGCTGCGTGTGCCTACTTTTAAACTCCTATAACAATAGTCGTTTTTTTGTGTGTGTGTGGTACTGGAGATGGAATGGGGGGGGGGGTGGCATTCTACCTCTGAGCTACAGCCCCAGCCCTATTTTTTATTCTTTATTTTGAAACGGGGTCTCATTAAGTTGTGGAGGGCCTCACTAAGTAGCTGAGGCTGGCCGTGAACTCGGATCCTTCAGTCTCAGTCTCACAAATGCTGGGATTACAAGCGTGCACCACCATGCCCGGCTTACTCCTGTAACAATAGTTATTACTGAAGGATTTAACCACATATTTGTACAATTAAAAATACATGATAGTCAGGCGTGGTGGCCAATGCTTGTAATCCCAGCATTCGGGAGGCTGAGACTGGAGGATCCGGGTTCGAGGCCAGCCTCAGCTACCTAGTGAGGCACTCTGCAACTTAGTGAGACTCGGTTTCAAAATAAAGAATAAAAAATAGGGCTTGGGGGTATAGCTCGGAGGTAGAACGCCCCTGAGTTCAATCCCCAGTACCAAAATAAAAAATAAAAAAAATACATGCCTTTTCATCTGTGTATGGTGACACATGCCTGTAATTCCAGTTCTTGGGAAACTGAGGCAGGAGGACCATAGATTTGAGGCCAACCTGTGCAATTTAGCAAAACCTTGTTTCAAAATAAAGAGGACTGGGGATGAAGGTCAGCGGTAGAATGCCTCTGGGTTCAGTTCCCAGTAACACGCACAAAAAAAGAAAAAGAAAAGTATTGCCATATCTTTAAATTCTATTCCATAGAAATAACTGCTGCTACATAATCTGTATTTATGTAACCCAATACAAAAGTTTTTTTTTTTTTTTTGGTACTGGGGATTGAACTCAGGGGCATTCTTCCTCCAAGCTATACCCCCAGCCCTATTTTTTATTCTCTATTTTGAAACAGGGTCTAAGCTGTGGAATGCCTCACTGTTAGCTGAGGCTGGCCTCGAACCTGGATCCTCCGGTCTCAGCCTCCCAAATGCTGGGATTACAAACGTGTGCCACCACGCCCGGCTCAACCCGTTTATTTTAAATTATGTATTCACTTTTTCTGAGTTTGGGGGTTGAACCCAGGGCCTTATATATGCTCAGCAACAGCTTTGTATAATCTACAAAGCAGGTTATATCAGTAATTTGCCTGTACTTCTAAAACCTTAAATAAGAGATATAACTGAGCCAGGCGTGGTGGCCCACACTTTTAATCCCAGTACTTGGGAGGCTGAGATGGGAGGATCTGGGTTCGTGGCCAGTCTCAGTACTTAGTGAGACCCTGTTTCAAAATAAAGAATAAAAAATAGGGCTGGGGTGTAACTCGGAGGTAGGATGCACCTGGGTTCAATCCCCAGTACCGCAAAAACAAAAAAATTTAACTGACAACTTTGCAATCACAAAATTATGTTTCCATATGGATGTTCTGAATACCAGTAAATACGTTTTCTGTCTAAATTTCATAAGCATCTGTAATTTGGGGCTCTTAATACAGAATTCATACTCACATTCATTTTGAAAGAATAAACAGCACTCAGGTACCTGTGAATCTTAAGATTCCATTAAAGAAAAAAGGAAAGGGAAGAATATACCCCTTTTCTTTGTTACATGACAATAATGCACTTGCATACACACCTATTAGATTCCTGGCCAATTCTGCAGCAATATCACAAATTTTTTTCCTCATGCTAGATTGTGTTTCCATCTGAATAATTATCAATAGTTCACTCTTGATGGCAGTCTGAACATCTGATGGAAGAGTTGGATAGACTTCATCAAAGGCAGAGGACAAAAGACGTCTCAGAAGAACGGCAGCCATTTGTCTAGCCTATAAATAGATAACACTGTTAACAACTTAACGTCTTACTAGAGAAAATATTTCCAGCAACTAGATTTTACCATTATATATTTCACTGTTTTATGTTCATATATACATTTATATTCATTTCAAAAGCACCTTCAGTTTTTTAAAAGTATAAAACATATACTGTTGTGTGGTGGCGCACACTTGTAATCTCAATACTTGGGAGGCTGAGACAGGAGGATCCAGGTTTGCAGCCAGCCTCAGCCACTTAGTGAGGCCCTCTGCAACTTAGTGAGACCCTGTTTCAAAATGAAGAATAAAAATTAGGACTCGTGTGTAGCTCCAAGGTAGAATGCCCCTGGGTACAATCCCCAGTACTGCAAAAAAACAAAAACAAAACAAAACACCTTTTTTTTGGGGGGGGGGGGTTCAACCCAGAAGCATTCTACCTTTGAGCTACACCTCCAGCTCAGTTTTATTTGGAAACAGGGTCTTACTAGGTTGATGAGTATTACTACTTGCTGAGGCTGTACTTCAACCTGCAATCCTCCTGTCTCAGCCTCCCAAGTAATGGGATCATGGGCGTGTACCACCACTCCTGGCCACATACAACTTTCTAATCACATTAGTCTATTATACATAAAATGCCACACAATAAGCCATTTTTACTTATAAGTGAGAGAAACTCCTAAACACATTAGAATTGTGTAGAAACATCTTAGTTATAATAAACTGACTTTAATTCGTTTTTTTTTTTTTTTTTTTTTGCGGTACTGGGGATTGAACCCAGGGGCATTCAACCTACGAGCTACACCCCCAGCCCCATTTTTATTCCTTATTTTGAAACAGGGTCTCACTAAGTTTCGGAGTGCCTCACTAGGTAGCTGAGGCTGGTTGCAAACCCGGATCCTCCGGTCTCAGCCTCCCGAATGCTGGGATTACAAGCGTGTGCCACCAAGCCCGGTTCTAATTCATATTTTTAATACATTCTTTAGGGGGAAAACAAATTTTAAATTTTAAACCCTAAAAAGCTCTTTTCTTATTCTAGAACGTGTCTTTCCTCTCTAGCCTTCCCAGTCTGGCCCATCTTGTTATATAACTAATCTTTTTCATTAGTCTCTTAGAAAACAAAAAATGTAGCTGTGCATGGTGGCACACGCTTGTAATCCCAGCATTTGGGAGGCTGAGACCAGAGGATCCAGGTTCGAAGCCAGCCTCAGCTACATAGTGAGGCATTCCGCAACTTAGTGAGACCCTGTTTCAAAATAAAGAATAAAGGGGGTGTAGATCGGAGATAGAATGCTGGAGTTCAATCCCTAATACCGCCAAAAAAAAAAAAAAAAGCTATGAAATTCATGTATGTTTGTGTGTGTCTTTCAAGCAAATATTAAAATTTCTTTCTTTTTTTGCAGTACTGGGGATGGCCTCGAACCCGGATCCTCCGTTCTCAGCCTCCCAAATGCTGGGATTACAAGCGTGTGCCACCACGCCTGGCTCCCCAGCCCTATTTTTTATTCTTTATTTTGAAACCAAGTCTCACTAAGTTGCGGAGTGCCTCACTAGGTAGCTGAGGCTGGCCGAGAACCCGGATCCTCAGGTCTCAGCCTCCCGAATACTGGGATTACAAGCGTGCGCCACCAGGCCCGGCTCTGTAATTACTTTAGTAGAGTGACCAACAACCACAACAAAAAAAGGTATACTATGAGCCGGGCGTGGTGGCGCACGCTTGTAATCCCAGCATTCGGGAGGCTGAGACCGGAGGATCCAGGTTCGCGGCCAGCCTCAGCTACTTAGTGAGGCACTCCGCAACTTAGTGAGACCCGGTTTCGAAATAAAGAGTAAAAAATAGGGCTGGGGGTGTAGCTCGAAGGTAGAATGCCCCTGAGTTCAATCCCCAGTACCGCAAAAAAAAAAAAAAAAAAAAAAAAAAAGGTATACTATGTAAGTAAAATATGCTATTTTTTTCTCTTTTCACTAAGAAATCTTTTTTATTGAGTAATGTATGCTAGGTAGCAAATTAAAAAAAAAGAAAAGCTCCAGAAGGAATTCTAAGAAGCTAAACTTACGTGATTGAAAACTGTATGCAAATCTCATACATACCCCAAAGCCTAGGAAGCCATAATCAAGATGTTGAGGCTAATGAATGGCTACCACCCAATTCCTAAATCGAATTAAGACTTAAAAAGAGTTTAGCTGGGCGTGGTGGCGCCCGCTTGTAATCCCAGCATTCGGGAGGCTGAGACCAGAGGATCTGGGTTCGGGGCCAGCCTCAGCTACCTACTGAGGCACTCCGCAACTTAGTGAGACTCAGTGTCAAAATAAAGAATAAAAAATAGGGCTGGGGGTGTAGCTCGGAGGTAGAATGCCCCTGAGTTCAATCCCTAGTACCGCAAAAAAACAAAAACAAAACAAAACAGAGTTTAATACAAGTTTCACCCCAATCAGAATGGTAATCAAGAACACAAACAACAAATGCTGTCCAGGGTGTGGAGAAGTGGGAACCCTAATACATTGTTGGTGGGAATGCCTCTGAGTTCAATCCCCAGTACCACAAAAAAAAAAAAAAAAAAAAACTATCCAGTTTGTGGTACTTTGTTATAAAGAAAAATGCACCTTATATTCAACTAAATTATTAAGAATAAGTCGGGCGTGGTGGCGCATGCTTGTAATCCCAGCATTCGGGAAGCTGAGACCAGAGGGTTCACGGTCAGCCTCAGCTACCTACTGAGGCACTCCACAACTTAGTGAGACTCGGTTTCAAAATAAAGAATAAAAAATAGGGCTGGGGGTATAGCTCGGAGGTAGAATGCCCCTGAGTTCAATCCCCAGTACCACAAAAATAAATAAATAAATAAAAAATAAAAATAAATAAATAAAATAAAATGGGGGCGTGGCTCAGCAGTGGAATAAGCCTGAATTCAATCCCCAGTACTATACAACAAAACAAAATAAACCACATCATAACTCGGAAGTTTTAAACATGTAAGTTCTAGTAACATATACTTATCTAATAATTCTCATTATGCTCTCCTGATCATTATCCAATACCCAACTTGTCTTGTAAGAATGTAATATTCTCAAACATTAAAGTAGTACCTCCTCAGCAGCTGTTGTATTTCTGATGGCTTGTAAGAGGAATGTGATCTTTGACTGGCCTGGGATATTCTCATATGTTTCCTACATGGAGGAGAAAATTAAAGGTTAGAATATAATGCCAGAAAACCTCTTGAATAATCCAGTCCAAGAAATGAAAAAAGAGTGGGAAGTATCCGCTGGGCACGGCAGTGCATGCCTGTAATCCCTGTACTTAGAAGGCCAAGACAGGAGGTTCCCGGGTGTAGCAACTTAGTGAAAACCTGCTTCAAAATAAAAGTAAGCCAGGTGTAGTTGCACACACCTATAATCTCAGTACTTGGGAAGCTGAGACAGGAGGATCACAGGTACCAGGACAGCCTCAGCAACTTAGCAAGATCCTGTTTCAAAATAAAAATAAGGTTGGGGTGTGTAGCTCAGAGGTAGAATGCTCCTGGGTTCAATCCCTAGTATCATAATAAAGAAGTACATAAACACATAAATAAAATAAAATAGGGCTGGGGGTCTAGCTCAAAGGTAGAATGCTCTTGGGTTTAATCCTCAGTACCAAGAAAAAATAAAGTACCTATGTATAAGTTATCTATGTCTAGTGTTAACAATTTTTTTGCTGTACTAGTGATTGAACTTAGGGTCATTCTACCTCCTTTTTTTTTTTTTTTGCGGTACTGGGGATTGAACTCAGGGGCATTCTACCTCTGAGCTATACCCCCAGCCCTATTTTTTTTTTTTTTTTTTGGCGGTACTGGGGATTGAACTCATGGGCATTCTACCTCCGAGCTATACCCCCAGCCCTATTTTTTATTCTTTATTTTGAAACCGAGTCTCACTAAGTTGCGGAGGGCCTCACTAGGTAGCTGAGGCTGGCCGCGAACCTGGATCCTCCGGTCTCAGCCTCCCAAATGCTGGGATTACAAGCGTGCGCCACCACGCCTGGCTTCTACCTCTTATTTTTTATTCTTTATTTGAAACAGGGTCTCACTAAGTGCAGAGTGCCTCACTAGGTAGCTGAGGCTGACCATGAACCCGGATCCTCCACCACACCTGACTCAAAAAATTGTCAAATATGACTTGAACTATTATGCTCCAAGATAAGTATTCATTTATTATAACAATATATTCTGGGAAACTACTTGTCAACACTTGTTAAGATTAAAATATAGATTCCCAAAGTTGGTGATACTGACAGTGAAAGAAAATTTTTTTTTCTGAAAATGGAGCAGTAAGACAGGAAGTTTGGGAATCTGTGGACCAGATGACACAGAATTGGTTCAAATCACTACCACTTACAAACACCAAATGAATACCTTAGTTTTTTTTGTTTTGTTTTTTTTTGGTACTAGGGATTGAACTCAGGGGCATTCTACCTCCGAGCTACACCCTCAGTCCTATTTTTTTTTATTTTGAAACAGGGTCTCACTAAGTAGCTGAGGCTGGCCATGAACCTGGATCCTCTAATCTCAGCCTCCCAAGTACTGAGATTACAAGCTAAACCACCACGCCCGGCTTGATTAAGCAAGTCAGGGAAAGAAAATTATTCAAATTCTTTATGCTACATTTTCTTTTAAGCAATGATTATACTAAAATTATATAATATACATAAACAAGCTATTATAATTCAAGAGAAATTTGGTCAGGAGACCTTCTTATCATTTCTAGATCTACTAGCCAAAGGATTTTTTTGTGTATGTGCATGGTACTGAAGATTGAGTCCAGGGAATTCTACCTACAAGCTACACCCCCAGCCCTATTTTTTTTTTTTTTTTTTTGCGGTACTGGGGATTGAACTCAGAGGCATTCTACCTTTGAGCTATACCCTCAGTCCTATTTTCTATTCTTTATTTTGAAACAGGGTCTCACTAAATTGCGGAGGGCCTCACTAGGTAGCTGAGGCTGGCCGCGAACCCGGATCCTCCGTTCTCAGCCTCCCAAATGCTGGGATTACAAGCGTGTGCCACCACGCCCGGCTTGCAAGTTCAAAAGTTCTAACAAGCCAGTGGTGGTGGCGCATGCTTGTAATCCCAGCATTTGGGAGGATGAGACTGGAGGATCCGGGTTCACCGCTGGCCTCAGCTACCTAGTGAGGCACTCTGCAACTTAGTGAGACCCTGTATCAGAATAAAAAATAAGGCTGGGGCTGTAGCTCAGAGGTAGAATGCCCCCAGGTTTCATCCCCAGTACCGCGCCAAAAAAAAAAAAAAAAAAAAAAAAGTTCTAATAGCAATGGCAGTCTTTTTTACCTGTGGAAAAGATACCAATTTAAGCACATTTGGAATTCTTTCCCTAAAAAACTTCTTAGTAAATGAATATAATCCAGTCTCACTTATCCTCCTTAAGGCTCGAATGTAGATAACATTAATTTTTTAGCAGTCTAAGTTCAAAGAGCTTGCCTGCTCTCTCCATGACACAGTTTATAATCACCTGGCCTCTATGAAGAGAGTGGTAAGGGAGGAACAGCAAGGCTACTACTCAGCACCCACATCTGCTTCATCCTTTTAAGTGCTCCAAGGCATCCCTGAGATATTGACAGGTAAGGAGATAAAGGCTCATACCTTAAATGACTTACAAGATCAAAGATAAATGATAGACAGCCTGGTCCTTTAAGGCCAGTAGGGCTCCAAATCTCTCTGGCACTTAACAGCTCTAGGTTTCCTCCTTGGGGGCTTACCCTACTCAATAGCACAGTTCTATTTATGCAGTGCTAGTTTTCAAACTTCCCAAACATACATCTCAAGTCTGGGGAAGAACAGATTTTGGGAGAAGGAAGAATTTAAGATCTTCTGATAACTTTTAAGTTCGACTCTAATAAAAAGCACATAGGATCACAACAATGCTGCAAACTGTGCCAAAAAGTATTCGAAGCTGAGAAGATGGTCTGAATTTACTTATCAAAGAATGAGATCACTTACGTAAAGATATTCACAAGCCTGGCATTGTGGTGCACGCTTGTAATCCCAGCATTTGGGAGGCTGAGACCGGAGGATCCGGGTTCGCGGCCAGCCTCAGCTACCTAGTGAGGCATTCTGCAACTTAGTGAGACCCTGTTTCAAAATAAATAATAAAAAATGGGGCTGGGGGTGTAGCTCGGAGGTAGAATGCCCCTGAGTTCAATCCCCAGTACCAAAAAAAAAAAATTCACGAACTAACTGCAAAGATGAATATGTACTTTGAGATTTTTCACTTAATTTTTACCAAAGCAACTCAAAAGCCAGTCTCAGCCTCCCAAGTACTGGGATTACAAGTGTGCGCCACCATGCCCGGCTAAAAGCCAGTAAAACTTTTTTTGTGTGTGTGGAACTGTGGATTGAACCCAGGGCATTCTACCTCCAAGCTACATCCCCAGTCCTATTTTTTTTTTTCCCCCGGTACTGGGGATGGAACCCAGGACCATTCTACTTCTGAGCTACAGCCCCAAATTTATTATTCTTTATTTTGAAACAGGTTCTCACTAAGTTTCGGAGCGCCTCACTAAGTAGCTGAGGCTGGCCTCGAACCTGGATTCTCCAGTCTCACCCTCCCAAATGCTGGAATTACAAGCCTGCGCCACCACGCCCAGCTCCCAGTCCTATTATTTTGGAACAGGGTCTTGCTAAGTTGCAGAGCCTCACTAAGCTGAGGGTGGCCATGAAGCCAGATCCTGCTGTCTCTGCCTCCCAAGTACTGGGATTACAAGTGTGCGCCACCATGCCCTGGGAGCGCATGTGTTTGTTACTAGGGATTAAACCTAGGGGCATTCTACCTCTGAGCTATACCCACAACCCTACTTTATTTTTATTTTGAAACAAAGTCTCACTAGGTTGACTAGAGTCTCACTGCTTACTGAGACTGTCCTCAAACCTCTGATCCTCCTGAGCTATACCTACAACCCTACTTTATTTTTATTTTGAAACAAAGTCTCACTAGGTTGACTAGAGTCTCACTGCTTACTGAGACTGTCCTCAAACCTCTGATCCTCCTGAGCTATACCCACAACCCTACTTTACTTTTATTCTGAAACAAAGTCTCACTAGGTTGACTAGAGTATCACTATTTACTGAGACTGTCCCCAAACCTCTGATCCTCCTGTCTCGCCTCCCAAGTACTAGGATTATCCCAAGTACTAGGATTACAAGTGTGTATCACCACTCCAAACTCAATAAAACCTTTTCATTTAAATAAAGTCTCTTACAAAACAAATATAAAAATCTTTTTAAAGCTGGGTATGGTGGCACAAGCTTGTAATCCCAGCATTTGGGAGGCTGAGACTGGAGGATCTGGGTTCTTGGTCAGCCTCAGCTACCTAGTGATGTACTCCGCCACTTAGTGAGACCGTTTCAAAATAAATTAAAAAAAAAATAGTGCTGGGGGTATAGCCCGGAGGCAGAATGCCCCTGAGTTCAATCCCCAGTACTGAAAAAATAAATAAATAAATAAATAAAATGAAATATGAAGCCAGGCGTGGTGGCGCATGTTTGTAATCCCAGTACTTGGGAGGCTGAGACAGGAGGATTGCAGGTTCCAATCCAGCCTCAGCAACTTCACGAGGCTTTCAGCAAACTAGTGAGACCCTGTTTCCAAATAAGAAATAAAAAAAAAATTATAAAATATGAAACCCTATCAAATGGCTTATACAATAGAAAGTTTTAAGCCAGGCATGGTGGCACATACTTGTAATCCCAGCACTTGGGAAGCTGAGACAGAAGGAAAGCAGGTTTGAAATCAGCCTCAGCTACTTAGTTAAACCTTGTTTCAAAAAAGAAGAATAAAATAGGGCTGGAGGTATAGTGCACAGGTAGATGGGATCCATCCCCAGTACCACAAAAAAAAAAGTTTTAAAACTAAGTCTTCTATGAGTTTACATTTGAATATGTCGCCTTAGTCAACAGTTTGGTATTTATGTGTCAAGTATTTTTATTTTGACTGAGTAAATTACAAAGATATTTACTGAACCCATGCTAATTCTTTAGTTCAAGGAAAATATTTCTATATTTGCTTTATTAGTTAATGCTCAATTTTATTTAGATTACTCATGAAAGGTTTATTTCATAAGACAAAAGGGATGCAAGATATCTTTATGTACAGTCATTTCTATTCTGAAATACTTTGCTTTCCTAAGAAGCTCTATTGAGCCAGGCATGGTGGAACATGATTGTAATCCCAGCATTTGGGAGGCTGAGACAGGAGGATCTGAGTTCGTGGCCAGCCTCAGCTACCTAGTGAGGCCCTCTGCAACTTAGTGAGACCCCGTTTCAAAATAAAGAATAAAAAATAGGACTGGGGGTGTAGCTCAGAGGTAGAATGCCCCTGACTTCAATCTCCAGTACTGCAAAAAAAAAAAAAAAGCTCTATTCACATACCAAGTTAGTACTAGATTATATGGTGCCAAGGATTTTCCCTCTAGCATTTACTCTTTTGTAAAATGAAATTCTGTATCATATTATTTATTTTACACACACATTTTCTCAGGACAAAGAAAGTAAAATGTAGTATCTGAGTGTTTTCACTAGGAATAAAGAGACTAAGAGAATAACAATACTTATTTCCAATTGGTTTTTATGAGAAAATGTGCTGAATGCTAACTATCTCCAAAGTGATGTAAGTGATAAAAGATTTACAACAGGCACCAATTGGAATTCAAGCTGATCCAGACACTGGTATTTAGTTCAATAGAAGAGCGATTCCCCACTAGGTTTGACAATAGAGACTTAAGCAACTGGAGGGAAGAGGGAGAATTAAACTAGCTTACTAATTACAATGCTGTTCTGCTTTTTAACTCATGGAAATTTCTATTATCGGTTGGGATTAAGAATCTACTTTAGTGAAAAATTATCTCTAGAGTTAGCAGATAGCACCAAAATGTTTTTTAGCATCACCATATCCTGAGTGCAAATTGATGAAACTAACACATGCATACTGCTTCTAAATACAAATGTTACTTTTAGATATTCTACAAGTAAACCTCACCAAGAATGCAAAAACAGGTTTACATGTACTCCTATTTACACCACTATTTTTTTAGAGTAGGAAACTAGAAACCTCTAATTATTCACTAATAGGGGACTACTTAAATAATACACCCTTATCTCTATGATTGTATGGTTTCTAGCTGCTTTAAAAAAAAAAAAAAACTTATGTGGCAATGTGAAAATTCCAAGTTGCAAAATAATGTATTGTGAGGGATGCGCTTGTAAAGACATTTATAAGGAAGATCCATGAAACACTTGAAAATGGTTATCTTTGGATAACAGGCTAAAAAACTACCTGTACTGAACTTTTACCCTGAACATGTATTACATGCATAATAAGTGCACAAATTATTAAGATATACAATAGCTTAAATGCTTTTCCATACAGAACCTTATTTATTATTAAACCATTAAGTGTGACCATCCACTCAAAACACGTATTAATAGTATGGCTTAAAAGACAACTATAAACTCTTTAGACGAGTGAATAAAAAATAAAAAAAGACCAATCTCTCAATTTCACCAACTATACGTAAAATAAGTTTTGACTCTGTAAAAATATGTGAATATTCTTCGTGAATCTAATAAATATCTCCAATCACATGGTTGCGGAGAACTCCACACATAATCAAGTTTGAAGATAGACTGCAAAGTTTCTCCCTTTCCTTTTTGAAAGTATCTCATATAAATTGTGGTCTCTACTCTGACAATGTAACATCCGTCTTCTATTGAACTAAGTGTCTCACTGCTCGCCCACAAATGAGCTTAGACATGTATCTGAAATAATGTCTCCTGAACTATATCCGAGATAGAAGGGGAACATCTTTAGGTTATATTTAATTAAATTGAAGCCTTAAACATATGGTATTGGCCCAGTTACACCACGTAAGTCCCAGTACAGCCCTTTTAAGAGACCACAAATCTCTAGACAGCAAAGAAAACTGTCTCAAAGAGCAGAGTAAGGTGGAGGCTTAGAAAGAAATCCTAAAGACAACTTCACCAAACTGGGGTTGTGTGTGCTGGGGACCGGCTTCTGATGCTAGAACCAGGAATGAGAAAGAGAGTTAAATGGGAAAAGACCGAAAGACAGCGACAGGTCGCACATTTCACAAGGCAGGGGCAGGGAAGGCAGGGACAGACGAGTGGGGGAGGAGAGAAGCCGGGGTGATGGGTCAGGGAGCAGCCAGGGTCTGGGCTGGAGGCGAGGAGGCTCCCGCGGGGGGAGAGCGGGAAAGGGACGCGGGGGGCCCGGGAGCGGGGGGCCCGCCAAGTTGGGGCCCGGGGCGGCCGGCAGCCCACACCCTCCCCGCGGCCGCTCCACGTCTGGGCGGGGGCAGCGTGTCAGGCGCCGCCGCACGTGTGCGAGGGGCGGCGGGGAGGCAACCGGCGCCGGCGCCGCGGCTGCAAGGGCCGGAAGGGCCCGGGCCCGGCGGGAGCGGCGGGCCGGCTCACACGTGGGCTTCGGGCCGCCGCCGCCCGCCCGCCCGCCGGCCGGGCCTGTGCGGCGCCGCGGAGGGGCCGAGGCCCGGCGTCGGGGAAGGGGCGGCGCGCCGGCCGGGGCGGCGAGCTCGCTTACCTCCGCCTGTTTCCGGACCACATTGTCGGGGCTGAGCAGGTTTCCCAGGAGCAGGTAGAACTGTTGCTGCTCCGCCGCGGCCGCCGCCATTGCGCTAGGCGTGAGAGAGAGAAGGAGGGAGGGGAGACAGGAGCCGTGAGGCGCGCTGGCGGGCCGGCGGGAGGGGCGGGGGCGGGCCCAGCGCGGGGACCGGCACCAGCGGCGGCGCGGGGCTGGGGGGCCGGGCGGGAAAGGGCGGGGCAAAGGGGAAAGGGGAGGACGGGGCGGGGCCTCGCGCCCTCTCACCCCGCCGCGGCCGCCGGCGCCCGCGCCTCATTGGCCCGGGGCGCGGGGGGCGGGGCCTCGGCCACCTCCTCGGGGGCCGCGCCGATTGGCCACGCTCCCCGCAGTGCCGTCACTGGCCGCGCGCGGCGGGCCGCCCAGCTGGGCTGGGGGTGGGGGGGTGGCCGCGGGCTCCGCGGCCCGGCGAGGGTAGGGGCTGGAGCGCCGGCCGAGTTGCTGGGATTGCAAGACGAGCCGGCTGGCGGGCTGGGCCGCGGCGAGGGGCGGGGGGCCCGCCTGGGGAGGAGGGGCCGGCCCCTGAGCGCGGGAGATTTCTGCGCCGCGGGCTGGCCAGCCTCCTTCCCAGCTGCCCCCAGCTCCTCCCTGCGTCCGGGGGAGCAGGCTCCAGGCTCTGGGTCCCCCGACCCCTGGGATGCTAGCTCCGATCACCCACCCCTTAACACCCCCCTTTAAAGCCCGCCTCCCCCCTTAAGTTGCACTCCACCCTGCTTAGACCCCTCGATCGGTCAACCCTTTCGGCTTCTCCCGGGAAGGGGGGTGACTCAGGCCGCCCCTTCCTCCCGCGCTCACCAGTGACTCACACCCGGGGCTTGCCCGGAAGAGGGGTTACTCAGCCCGGGGCTCTCCCGCCGCGCCGCCCCTCCCCAGCCCGCGGCTGTCCTCCCTCCAATGTCCTCGGAGAGCTCCAGCTCCAACCCCACCGGCCGTGGGCTGTTCCCTTGTTGCGGGGTCCTGTTCTCTCAATGGCTAGGAGAAGTCAAGGGAGAGAGACTACGTGCGTGGGCACTGGTTTATAGGGCTGACCTCTCCCATTATTGACGTCCACCAGCACCGAAGGGCTTAGACACCTGATTTCACTGACAGCGCTCTAGTGAATAGGTAATACAAGCACAGCTGACTGTGCTGGGGCTGCCAAAGCCCAGAGAGGGGAGTTTAAATCAACTTCTGCTGAGACCCTACTGTGTCCAATGCATTGTTTGGGCTAAGGGAGAGAGTGGAAGAAAGTTCATTTTTTGCCTTAAAAGGACACTATCTTCCTAGTGAGGAGTGTCCCCATCGGGTGAGACAGAGTAGTTCTACACCTCTGGACGCTCATAGTATTTAGGAGATGTAACTGCCCGTTCTGCTCTTTGAAAGTCTCCTTAAACACTTGCTCTTAAATCATTTTAAGCCTTGGCCTATGTTGCCCGGGACCACGATGTGCAGAATCTGGGCTGAGGCTCTGGGATCCACGTGGAGCTGTGATGGCCAGCCAAGATTTTTATAAAGGGATCTGATTAGCAGAAAAAACTTCCCTCCAGAAGCTTTAGCTGCCACAGTGATGGCGTTCTCTCCAAGAGGTCTGTGGTGGACCTATCTTCGCAGAATTGATGTTTCTTAGATGTGACACTTTTTCATTCTTACGCCACATTATTTCTTCAAAAACAGACCATATGCATATTGATTTGGGGCAGTTTTTGCTGTTAGACTTTCATACACATTTTTTAAAAATTGGTAGATAGTGGGCATGTCAGGATTTTGAGGAGGCTTCTTTCTCACCCAAGGTTCTTAAAGTTTGGGAATTACATTCTAAAACTCCCATTTTTAATAGAGTAAAAGAAATAAATCACCTAGAGGCTTGTTCAGAGTTTGGACTGATCTTGTTTTTATTAAACCCAGGGAAATTTTACCTCTGAGCTATATCCTCAGCTTTATTTATTTATTTATTTATTTATTTATTTTTATTCTTTATTTTGAAACAGGGTCTCACTAAGTTGTGAAGGGCCTCACTAAGTAGCTGAGGCTGGCCATGAACCTGCCATCCTCCTGTCTCAGCCTCCCAAGTACTGGGATTACAAGCGTGTGCCACCACGCCCCGGCTGGTCTTGTTTTTTAAAATACTATTAGTGGTTTGTGTTTTTATTGGTAATGAATCTGTAGATTAGATATATTCGCTTAGCAATTATTAAATATTCCAACAAAAGTTTGAAGGATTGTCAAAATAGGGCGCAGTTGTTTTGTGATGAGGCAAAGCATAAACAAGATAATTTTAGACTAGAAATAAAACAATTTTGTATTAGTGATGACATCAACTGCTAGAACATGGAATCACAGCCCAGTCTTTTTTTTTTTTTTTTTTTTTTTTTTTGTGGAACTGGGGATTGAACCCAGAGACATTCTACCTTCGAGCTACACCCCCAGCCCAATTTTATTTCTTATTTGGAAACAGGGTCTCACTAGGTTGATGACAGTATCAGTACTTGCTGGGGCTGTCCTTGAACCTGTGATCCTCCTACCTCAGCCTCCCAAGTATTGGGATTATAAGCATGTGTCACCACGCCCAACTACAGCCCAGTCTTATTATTACATTGTAAATATACAATCAAAAGGGAAGGGAAGGGGCTGGGGTGTACCTGAGTGGTACAGCACTTGCTTAGCATGTGTGAGGTCCTGGGTTCAGTCCCCAGCATCACAAAACAAAACAAAAAATAAATACAAAAACAAAAGGGGGGAAGGGGAAGATTTTTAAGATTAATTAGTGAAGAGACTCTCAAATGGAATGTGGTACTGGGAATTGAACCCAGAGGCATTCTACCTTCGAGCTTCACCTCCAGCTAGGTTGATGAGAGTCTCACTACTTGCTGTGGCTGTCTTTGAACCTGTGATCCTCATGTCTCAGCCTCCCAAGTACTGGGATTACAGACATGCACCACCACATTTGGCACAAGTAATTGCTTTTAAAGCTACATGTACTGCATTGTTGTGTGCATAGCATTTGTGTGTATATACAGCATATTTGTATATTTTCTGTTAGTCTCCCAATTTTGCAGAGTAAAATACTATGTGGAATGGATTACAGATATACAATATGACATTTGGCTGATAAATAAGATATCTAATATTGGTGCTATCGTTTGCCTAGAGAAGAACCAGCAGAAGAGATAACTGTTACATTCCTACATAATTTGGGTCTTTTTTAGTACTGGGGATTGAACCCAGGGTGTTGCATACGCAAGGCAAGCACTTTACCACTGAGCTACATCCCAGCTCTGCTGAAGAGAAATATGCTGAACTATTCACATTTTTTTAGGAACTTCTTAAAACTTCTGACTATTCTTAGAAGCAGTCTGTTATAGTCAGAACATACTAGCCAGAGGCAAGAGGGACCCTAACATTCCTGAAGGATGTTGCATACATTAGGTCTTCAGCAAATTGCTGAATTGAACACAGGCAAGGGAAATTGTGACTCGGTTACTTCTAGTGTGTGTGTGTGTGTGTGTGTGTGTGTGTGTGTGTTATTGGGGATTGAACCCAGGGGCATTCTACCTCTGAGATGCACCCCCAGTCCTATTTTTTATTCTATTTATTTATTTTTATTTGAAACAGAGTCTCATTAAGTTGCAGAAGGCCTCACTAAGTAGCTGAGGCTGGCTGAGAACCTGCAATCCTCCTGTCTCAACCTCCCAAGTCCTGGGATTACAAGTGTGTGCCACCATGCCTGGCTTTCAATTACTTTCTTTTGTGCACTCTCACTCTCTCTCATAGTGCTAATTAGAAATTCATTGAATAATCTGCAGTTGGATGGATTCATTTTCGGGAGGGAGTAGAGTTTGGAAGCTAGGAGCAGAGGCGCCAGAGCCAGCCAGCATGAAATCAAACAATGTCTTCACAACTTCCATGCTGTGTGATCTTGTACAAGTTAATTAACCTTTCTCAGCCTCAATTTCCTCAGCTATGAAAAGGAGATCATTGAAGTCCTTTTCACTACTTATTTAAATGGTAGCATGGAGCCTGGTGCAGAGTAAAATGATAGCTGTTATTTCCAATGCAGATTGAAATGTCTAAAATTTATAAATTTAATTTTGATTGCTTATCTGCCTGGTAGATGATTATACTTTTATACTCCTATTATATAAGAAGTCATATGACAGGGATGCATGATTACTATAGTCAAGAGAAGAATTTTATGCCTGATTTGTTTATCACAGCATTTACAGTCCAATTCCAGCTTTAAATGCTAAAGTTGCACTATCCAATGTGGTAGCCACTAGCTTGACACATGGCTAGTTTGAAGTGAGATGCACTTGAAGTGTTAAGTGGTAACATGCAAACTATATTATAAAGTCTTAACAGGAAATTAATAAATTTATATTGATCACATAGAAATGATAATAAATTATGTTAAAATGTATTAGTTATGTTTATTAGTAAATTATATTGTTAAATATACTAATTATTCACCTGTCTCTTATTACTTATTAAAATATGGCTACTGGAAATTTTAAAATTACATGTGATTTGCATTTGTGGCTTATATTTTATTTATTTATTTATTTATTTATTTATTTATTTATTTTAGATTTATTTTTTTTCGGTACTGGGGATTGAACTCAGGGGCATTCTACCTCCGAGCTATACCCCCAGCCCTATTTTTTATTCTTTATTTTGAAACCGGGTCTCACTAAGTTGCGGAGTGCCTCACTAGGTAGCTGAGGCTGGCCGCGAACCTGGATCCTCCGGTCTCAGCCTCCCAAATGCTGGGATTACAAGCGTGCGCCACCACGCCCGGCTTTATATTTTTTTTATTTATTTATTTATTTATTTATTTATTTATTTATTTATTTATTTATTTATTTATTGGTACTGGGGATTGAACACAGGTGCATTCTACCTCCAAGCTACACCCCTATCCCTATTTTTTGTATTCTTTATTTTTGAAACAGGGTCTTACTAGGTTGGGAGGGCCTTACTAAGTAGCTGAGGCTGGTCACCAACCTGTGATCCTCTTGTCTCAGCATCCCAAGTACTGGGATCACAGGTGTGTATTACCACACAGGTATTGTGGTGGGCATTCTACCTGTCAGTCGATTTTTTTTTTTTTTCTGGTGGTACTAGGATGGAACCCAAGGGCATTCTACCTCTGAGCTACACCCCCAGCCCCTTTTTTTTTTTTTTTTTTTTTTTTGCGGTATTGGGAATTAAATTCAGAGGCATTCTACCTCCAAGCCACATCCCCAGCCCTATTTTTTTTTTTTATTCTTTATTTTGAAACCGAGTCTCACTAAGTTGCAGAATGCCTCACTAGGTAGCTGAGGCTGGCCATGAACCTGTGATCCTCCTGTCTCAGCCTCCCAAGTACTGGGATTACAAGCATGTGCCAACACACCCAGCTCACATTTTATGTCTAATGGGCAGTGCTCTGCTAGAGGATAAAATAGCCAACCAACTATACATAGGCATCCTCCATATTTTGTCCATGTAGATTAGGGAAGTGAGTTCTCTTCAAGTGATATGTTACCTTGCCGTGTTTTCTGTTGCTTCCAGTTTTCCAACTTGATTCTCAGGGATTTGGAGACATGGTACAGTACTTTCTGAGCAGTGTTCCTTGCTTAGGAATTTTCTTCCCCTGCTGGTTTGACATAAACAGAATTGTGAACCTTTAGATGGTAATTAAGAAATCAAATCTGATCTTGTAGAATAAATCCTTATAGATTAAATCAAAGAGTGGTCAAGAGTTAAAGGGAAAGAAAAATATCTTTCATTTTTTTGTTTTCTTTTGGGGGAGGGTACTGAGGATTGAACCCAGGAGTATTCTAACTCCAGGCTCTGAGCTCTGTACCCCCCAATCCGTGTTTTGTGTGTGTGTGTGTGTGTGTGTGTGTGTGTGGTACTGGGGATGGAACCTGGTTGGCATTCTACCTCTGAGCTAGAGCCCCAGCCCTATTTTTTTATTCTTTATTTTGAAACAATGTCTCACTAAGTTGCAGGGGGCCTCACTAAGGAGCTGAGGCCAGTCTCAGCCTCCCAAATGCTGGGATTACAAGCATGTGCCACCACGTCCTCACTCCCCCCACTCCCAATCCTTTTTATTTTGAAACAAGGTCTCACTTAATTGCTGAGGATCTTGCTAAATTGTTGAGGCTGGCCTAGAATTTATCCTCTTCTCTTAGCCTCCCAAATTCTGGGATTACAGCTCTCCTTTCTTTCTTTCTCTCTCTCTTTTTTTTTTTTTTTTTTTTTTTTTTTTTTTTTTTTTTTTTTTTTTTTTGCAGTACTGCTGGGGATTGAACCCACGAGCAAACATCCTACCTCCGAGCGACAGCCCCAGTACTATATTTTTATTCTTTATTTTGAAACAGGGTCTCACTAAGTTTTGGAATGCCTCACTAGGTAGCTGAGGCTGGCCGTGAACCCGGATCCTCTAGTCTCAGCCTCCCAAATGCTGGGATTACAAGCTCGCACCACCACGCCCAACTTCTCTTTCATTTTCTTGATGTTGACTGTTTTCATTCAAATGTTGTCAATGGATTTAAAAATCATCCTTTGTTGTGTTTTAAAACCTGCAACAAAGATCCACGCGTGGTGGCACAAGATTGTAATCCCAGTACTTGGGAGCCTGAGACAGGAGGATTACAGGTTAGAGGACAGCCTCTGCAAGTAGTGAGACTCTGATCAATCTAGCCAGACCCTGTTTCAAAATAAAAATAAAATAGAGCTGGGGTGTAGCTCAGAGGTAGAATGCCCCTGGGGTTCAATCTCCAGTGCCACAAAAACAAAGACAAAAAATCTGCAACAAAAATATACTCAGCAGAAAGATTATTTTTTAAATAGTAAATAGTAAGCTGGGCGTGGTTGCGCAGGTTTGTAATCCCAGCTTTTGGGAGGCTGAGACTGGAGGATCCAGGTTTGTGGCCAGCCTCAGCTACCTAGTGAGGCCCTCGCAACTTAGTGAGACCCGGTTTCAAAATAAAGAATAAAAAATAGGATTGGGTGTGTAGCTCGGAGGTAGAATGCCCCTGAGTTCAATCCCCAGTACTGCAAAAGAAAAAAAAAAAAAAAAAAGTAAATAGTATCCCAATAGCCATTAGCTATACTATACATTAGCCAACAGCTATACTAATATCAGACAAAAAGGATAGATTTCAAAACAAAAATTGTTATTAGAGACAAAGGAGTGGAGAGTTTGATGATAAAAGAGCTAACTAGAGCCAGGCGTGGTGGCGCACGCTTGTAATCCCAGCATTCGGGAGGCTGAGACCTGAGGATCTGGGTTTGCAGCCAGTCTCAGCTACCTACTGAGGCACTCCACAACTTAGTGAGACCCGGTTTCAAAATAAAGAATAAAAAATAGGAGCCGGGCGTGGTGGCGCATGCTTGTAATCCCAGCATTCGGGAGGCTGAGACCGGAGGATCCGGGTTTGCGGCCAGCCTCAGCTCCCTAGCGAGATACTCCTCAACTTAGTGAGACTCGGTTTCAAAATAAAGAATAAAAAAAATAGGGCTGGGGGTATAGCTCAGAGGTAGAATGCCCCTGAGTTCAATTCCCAGTACTGCAAAAAAAAAAAAAAAAAAAAAAAAAAAAAAAAAAAAAAAAAAAAAAAAAAAAAAAAAAAAAAAAAAAAAAAAAAAAAAAAAAAAAAAAAAAAAAAAAAAAAAAAAAAAAAAAAAAAAAAAAAAAAAAAAAAAAAAAAAAAAAGAGCCAACTAATCAGAAATATGTAACAATTTTAAACACACACACCTATCAACATAGCCACAAAATATTTAAAGCAAGGCCTGACAGAATTAAGGGAGAAATAGACAATTCAACACAAACAGTTTGAGACTTCAGTCCTCATTTTCAGTAACTGATAGGATATCTCGGCAGATAAATGGTAAACGGAAGACTTGAAGAACAATGTAAACCAAGTAGACCTAATAAACATGTATAACACACCTCCCCCCAGCAGCAGCAGAGTACACACTTTTGTCAAGTGCATACGCATACAGAACGTTCTCTAGGCTAGACCATATGTTAAGCCATAAGACAAATCTTGGTGAATGTTAAAAGGCTGAAATCCTACAAAGTATGTTTTAGTCTACTACAGCAGGAAGTTAGAAATCAAGGACAAAAGGAAATTTGAGAGCTTCACAAATATGTGGAGACTAAATAGCGTGTTCCCAAGTAGCAGATGTGTCAAAAAAGAAATCACAAGAAAAATTAGAAAATACCTTGAGATGAATGAAAAGTATAAGACACCAGAATGTAAGGGAGGTACTGACGTCAGTGCTCATGTGGAAACCGTGTAAGCACCTGCATTAGTTTCTTTTTTTTTTTTTTGGCGGTACTAGGGATTGAACTCAGGGGCGTTCTACCTCTGAGCTACACCCCCAGCCCTATTTTTTATTTTGAAACAGGATCTCACTAAGTTTCGGAGTGCCTCACTAGGTAGTTGAGGCTGGCCTCGAACCCGGATCCTCCGGTCTCAGCCTCCCGAATGCTGGGATTACAAGCATTGGCCACCACGCCCGGCAGCAACTACATTAGTTTCTAAGAAACTAGAAAAAGAAGAGCAAACCAAACGCAGAAGCAGAAAGAAAGAAATAATAAAAGACTAGAAAGGAAATAAGTAGAGGATAGGAAAACAATTGGAAAATAAAAATAAACCAACCAAAATTGTTTGATAGGATTAACAAAATTGACAAACATTTGGCTATATTGTCTATGAAAAAAAAAAAAAAAGAGAAGATTCAAATACTAAAATTAAGGAAGAAAGAGAGGATATCACTACCATACTTTCTGAAATAAAAAGAATGATAAGGGAATACCATAAACAATTATATGCTAGCTGGGTGTGGTGATACACACCTATAATCCCAGTACTTGGGCGACTGAGACTGGGAATTGGAGGTTTGAGGCCATCCTTCTTATCAATTTAGTGAGGCTTTGTTCCAAAATAAAAAATAAATAAATAAAAAGGAGCCCAGCTTGGTGGCACTTGCCTGTAATCCCAGTACTTGGGAGGCTGAGGCAGGAGGATTGCAGGTTGACTGGCTTGCCTCAGCAACTTAGCAAGACTGTGTTCCAAATAAAAAAATTAAAAAGGGCTGGGCATTTAGCTCAGAGGTAGAATGCCCCTGGGTGACCCGGTTTCAAAATAAAGATTAAAAAATAGGGCTGAGGGTGTAGCTCGGAGGCAGAGTGCCCCTGGGCTCAATTCCCAGTACCACAAAAAAAAAAAAAAGACATATATTTTCAAAACTGATCCAGAAAAAATAGAATATCTGAAAGACCTATAACAGTAAACAGATTAAATTAATAATAATTTTAAAAAAACTCCCCACAAAGAAAAGTCCAGGACCAGATGGCTACACTGGTGAACTCTACTGAACATTTAAAGAATTAACAACAATCCTCAAACTCTGACAAAAATAGCCAGGCATAGTGGTGCATGCCTGTATTCCCAGTACTTGGGAGGCTGAGACAGGAGGAGCACAGATTCCAGAATAGCCTCAGCAAGTGGTTAAACTCTCATCAATCTAGCAAGAACCTATTTCAAAATATAAAATAGGGCTGGGGGAGCCGGGCGTGGTGGCGCATGCTTGTAATCTCAGCATTCGGGAGGCTGAGACCGGGAGGCTGAGACCGGAGGATCCGGGTTCGCGCCCAGCCTCAGCTATCTAGTGAGGCACTCCGCAACTTAGTGAGACTCGGTTTCAAAATAAAGAATAAAAATAGGGCTGGGGGTATAGCTCGGAGGTAGAATGCCCCTGAGTTTAATCCCCTGTACCGCAAAAAAAAAAAAAAAAAAAAAAAAAAAGAATAAAATATAGGACTGGGGGTGTAGCTCGGAGGTAGAATGCCCCTGAGTTCAATCCCCAGTACCGCAAAAAAAAACCCAAAAAACAAAAAAGAAACACCACGCCCGGCCCTGTTTCTTTTTTCTTTTCTTTCTTTCTTTCTTTCTTTTTTTTTTTTTCTGTACTGGGGATTGAACCCTGGGCATTCTATCTCTGAACTACACCCCCCTTCCTACTTTTTATTCTTTATTTTGAAACAGGGTCTCACTCAGTTGCGGAGGACCTCACTAAGTAGCTGACGCTGGCTGCGAACCTGTGATCCTCTGGTCTCAGCCTGTCAAGTACTGGGATTACCAGCATGCCCCCACCATGCCCAGTTTGAGACCCCGTTTCAAAATAAAGAATAAGAGCCAGGTGTGGCGGCACACACTTATAATCCCAATATTTGGGAGGCTGAGATCAGAGGATCCGGGTTTGCGGCTAGCTTCAGCTACCTAGTGAGGCACTCTGCAATTTAGTGAGACCTGGTTTCAAAATAAAGAATAAAAAATAGGGCTGGGGGTATAGCTCGGAGGTAGAATCCCCCTGAGTTCAATCTCCAGTACCACAAAAAAAAAAAAAAAAAAAAGAATTAAAAATAGGGCTGGAGGTATAGCTCGGAGGTAGAATGCCCCTGGGTTCCATCCCGTGTAACACACACACACAAATACAAATGAACAATGTCCATTCTCACCATTTTTATTCACCATTGTACTTTCCAGTCTTTTTTTTTTTTTTTTGGGTGGTACTAAGTTGTGGAGTGCCTCACTAGGTAGCTTTATTGTACTTTCTATCTTATTCTATTTTCTATCTCTATTCATAGATGACATGATTTGGTACAGAAAAAATCCTAAAGAATACACACACACACACACACACACACACACCCATAAAACAAATAAAATTAACTCAGCAAAGTCATAGAATATAAGATCATTAGTAAATCATTTGTAATCCCGGCTACTAGGGAAACTGAGGCAGGAAGATCATGAGTTCAAGGCCAGTTGGGTGGGACAACATAGTGAGATCCCACAGCAACAATAACAACAACAACAAAAAATCAGTTGTATTTATATACACTAGCAATAAACAACCCAAAAATGTAATTAAGAAAATAATTACATGTATAATAGCATCAAAAAACAATGAAAGTAAGGCATGGTGGCGCATGCTTGTAATCCTAGTACTAGGGAGACTGAGATGGGAGGATCTTAGGTTCAAGGACAGTCTCAGCAATTTAGTGAGGCTCTCAGCAACCTACTGAGACCCTGTTTCAAAATAAGAAATCTAATCGGTCTGGGGGTGTAGCTCAGATGTAGAATGCCTCTGGGTTCAATTCCCAGTACCACACACACACACAAAAAGTCCACAATAGAGACCAGAAATCTTGAACCAGGCATGGTGTCTCATGCCTGTAATCCCTATACTTGAGAGGCTGTGACAGAAGGATCCCAGGTTCAAGCGCAGCCTCAGCAAGTAGTGAGACTCTCATCGACCTAGCTAGACCCCGTTGCCAGATAAGAAATAAAATTGGGCTAAGGGTGAAGCTCCAAGGTAGAATGCCTCTGGGTTCAATTCCTAGTAAACCAATAACAACAAAATTCCCACTACTTAAAACAAAATTCCAACCTGGGTGTGATGGCACACACTTGTAATCCCAGTACTTGGGAGGCTGAGACAGGAGGAGGATCACAGGTTCAAGGACAGCCTCAGCAACTTGTGAAACCCTGTTTTAAAATAAAGAATAAAAAATAAGGCTGAGGGTGGAGCTCTAAGGTAGAATGCCCCTGGGTTCAATCCCCAATACAAAAAAAAAATCTACTAAGGTCTTCATCAATTTCCGTCTTCATCTTTCTATAATTTTCCTTATAGAGGTCTTTAATCTCCTTGGTTAGGTTTATCCCCAAGTATTTTATTTTTCGGGGTGCTATTGTGAGTGGGATTGCCTTCTGGATTTGTTTTCCGATTGATTTGTCGTTAGCATATAAAAAGGCTTCTGATTTTTTAAGATTGATTTTGTATCCGGACACCTTACTGAATTTGTTGATCAGTTCTATAAGTTTTTTGGTTGAGTTTGTTGGGTCTTCTAAATATAGTATCATGTCATCTGCAAAAAGGGATAGTTTTAGTTCTTCTTTCCCTATTCTTACCCCTTTGATTTCCTTCTCTTGTCTTATTGCTCTGGCTAGAGTCTCGAGTACTATATTAAACAGAAGAGGTGATAATGGACATCCTTGTCTTGTTCCTGTCTTTAGTGGGAACTCTTGCAGTTTCTCTCCATTTAATATGATCCTGGTTGTAGGCTTATTGTATATTGCCTCTATGATTTTGAGGTATGTTCCTTCTATTCCGATTCTCTGTAGTGCTTTTAGCATGAATGGGTGTTGGATCTTGTCAAAGGCTTTTTCAGTGTCAATTGAGATGATCATGTGATTTTTGTCTTTGAGTCTGTTTATGTGGTGAATTACGTGTATTGTTTTTCGAATGTTGAACCAG
>PVLC010017819.1:0-33105 GCA_004027655.1 Graphiurus murinus
TCCTTTTTTTTTTTTTTTTTTAATGTGTGTGTGTGTGATACTGAGGATTGAACCAGTACCATATTCTACCTTTGGGTTATACCCCCAGCCCTATTTTTATTTTTGAAACATGGTCTCACTAGGTTGATGAGAGTCTCACTATTTGCTGAGACTGTCCTCAAACCTGCAATCCTCCTGTCAGCCTCCCAAATACTGGGATAACAGGCATGCGCCGCCATGCCTGACTGATTTCCTTTTCTGTACTGAAAAATCCCAGAAATCAACCTAGGTAGTGTTGAGTACTAATGGTCCAGACTGTGTTCTCTAAATTGTAATTCCTACTATAAGATCTTTACGGTACTTTGGAAAAATTGCTGATTTCAGGTTGGGGCCAGAAATCCTACACAGATGAGCCTGGGGACATCCTTACATACTTTAAGACAAGTTATTGGGGAGATTTCCATTTCTAACAATGGCACAGTGGCTTTTTCTTTTTTTTTTTTTTGCGGTACTGGGGATTGAACTCAGGGTCATTCTACCTCCAAGCTATACCCCCAGCCCTATTTTTTTTATTCTTTTTTTTGAAACAGGGTCTCACTAAGTTGCTGAGTGCCTCACTAGGTAGCTAAGGCTGGCTGAAAACCCAGATCCTCTGGTCTCAGCCTCCCAAATGCTGGGATTACAAGCGTGCACCACCACGCCGGGCTCTCAGTGGCTTTTTCTAAGGGTGTTGGTTGATAAGTTACCTAGGCTGGCCTCGAAGTCGGGATCCTCCTGCTTACCCTCCTGAGTGGGTGGGATCACAGGCATTCAGAAAGGCCACGTTTTGGAACAGCTTTTCCTAATTGATGGAGTATTTTGAAATGTACAGCTGAGATGTTAAGGAGAAAGTAGTGGCAGAGCTTTAATTCTTTTTTTTTTTTTTTCCGGTGCTGGAGATTGAACTCAGAATGCCCAGGGGCATTCTGCTGAGCTACGACCCCAGCCCCCAGCCCTATTTTATTTTGAAACAGAGTCTCACTAAGTTGCAGAGGGCCTCACTAACTAACTGAGGCTGGCCGCAGACCTGTGATCCTCCCGTCTCAGCCTCCCAAATACTGGGGTTACAAGTATGCATCACCATACCTGGCTAGAGCTTATATTTTAGAGTTTTGGTAGTCATGCAGGGGTGGGGAGAAAAAGTTGGAGTTTCGGACCTCCAAGGAAAGAAGGACATGGGGTAACACACCAGGCTTTGGGAACCCTGAAGAATGGGCTATACTCTGTGCTTAAGGGTGAACTCAAAATAGATCTGTCAAGAAGGCTGAAGCCTAGCTTTCAAATTGCCTCAACCCCTGATTGGATTAAAGAGATCTTCCCCCAGCTTTATTGCCTACGAGAAGTAATATAAATCTATGGAGGAAAACAATATTGAGTATTGCTTCAAGTTATCTATAATTTTTATATATTGTGTGATAATATATATAATTATACACACATATTTGAGTATTATTATTACATGTAGTATGTATTTATATGGTTATAAAATTTAGCCTGACATTGGAATAAAAACAACCAGACATGTAAAAACAAAAAGAATTTACTGAAAATCAAAAGAAAAAATAGATAATTGGAACAGGCTTATACAGATGAGATGGTATAGACCTATTTTCCCTGCTCCTCCTAGCTGAGTACAACTGTAAATCTTACGATTGGAACTGTAAATCTTACGATTGGTAGAAAAGATAACTGAAGGAAAACTTAAAGGTTGTAAGAAGAAGGTGAGCTGGTTTGGAACCTCAGGGCTGGAGGAACATCATAGCTGTGGAGCATCTTGAATCCCTCCTGCCCATCAGAAGAAAGTTCACAAGTGGACCTGGTGTTTCCACCCACTGACCTAGCAACAGAACGTTTTCCTCCCGAGTCAAATGAAGTCCCTCTGAAAACATCAAGCATGCCTGAAGATATTGGTTAGGGAGTCAGTTGGGAACTGTAACCCTAACCCTGTATGTATAAGTGGCAAGAGAAAGCACTTTCCTTCCTCACTTCCACAAGAGATGTCAAGGCAGGCCGGCAGAACTGGCAAGAGACACCCAGCTCCATACAGTAAGCAGTCTAGTCTGAGAAACCTCTTTGTCCGTGTGTGCTGGAGACACCCCTTCCTAGCCCACTGATACAAGGTGGGCACTCTGCAAAAAGCACAGCCACAAACAATGACCTGATCCAGGAAGCCTCTCTGGGCCCCTGGACCTCCCCTTTCCTACACAGAGACAGGGGCAAGTGGGTGGACTGACAAGAGACTGTCACCTCTGTTGCTCAAGGCTTGTCTTTCCCACTCAGAAACACTGGAGAAGCTGGTAGGGGGTAGAGCAGCCTAGGGCCATTACACTTCTCTCCCACCAAGAGACACCTGGCAGTCTAGTTTGGGGAAACTCTCTTGTTCCCTTAGGCAGTTCCAGGGACCAGTGGGAGCCCAGTGGCACCAGGTAAACAAAGCTGGGAAATAACATGGTTAAGACTTTGAAAAGTGATCTGCCATTGAAATAAAAGACCACAGAAGTAGACTAAGAAGTACATACTAAAACTAAGAAGGTTGACTATCTGCTAAAATAAAAGACTTAATAGGAGCCCATGTAAGAGATTCCTGATTTGATAGACAGATGTTCAAGATATGATGGAAAACCATTTGTCATACCAACCACAGAGGAAACCATAGCCTGAATAAGAAAAGACAATCAGGAGACAATCAACCAGTACCAGATGAATCGGATGTGGAATTTTCTGACAATTTTAAAGCAGCCATCATAAAAAGTGCTTCAAAATTAATTAAAACCTATCTTGAAACAAATTTTTAAAATGTAGAATCTAAGCAAAGAACCATAAGAAATTAATTAGGATCAAATTAACAGTGATTAAAAAGAACCAAGTGGAAATTTTAGAACTGAAAAACACACTAATGGGAAAGAAAACAAGCTGGGCGTGGTGGTGCGTGCTTGCAATCCCAGTACTAGGAGGCCAAGACAGGAGGATCATGGGTATGAGGACAGCCTCAGCAAGTTACCAAGGCCCTCTGCAACTTAGTGAGATCCTGTTCCAAATTAAAAAATAAAATAGGGGTGGGGCATAGCTCAGATTCAATTCCCAGCACCCCATCCCCCAGCCCACCGTACACACACACCAGAAAACAAAACAGCCTTTCTGGGATAGACACAATAGCAGAGTAGCTGTAACAGGATACAGTCAGTAAACTTGAGGAAAGACCAGTACGATTCACTAAATCCAAACAACAGAGAAAAAGCAGACTAGAACAAAATGACCTGTGGGGCAGTTACAAAGGAGCTAGCACAGCCGGGTGTGGGTGAGCACACCTGTGATCCCAACTGCTCCGGAGGTTGAGGCAGGATGATTCCAAGTTCAAGGATAGCCTAGACAATTTAGCACACCTGTAATCCCACTACTTGGGAGGCTGAGATAGAATGATTGTATGTTTGAGGCCAGCCTCAGAAACTTAGACCCTATTTCAAAATAAAAAATAGAATGCACCACCAAACCATGAAATCAGTTGTATTTCTATTAGCAAGAAACAGTTGGAAAATAAAATCAAAGGAACAGCATTCAAATAGCATTTTAAAAGTATAAAATGGGAATAAAAGGTACGTAAGACTTGCATACTGAAAAGTACAAAATGTTGCCGAGAGAGATTAAAGATGTTCTATATAAATGGAGGGATATAACATATTTAAGGATTGTAGGGATGTTTATTCTCTCCAAATTTATCTATAGATTGAAGTCTCCATCAAAATCCCCACTAACTTTTTTATTTATAGATTTTGACAAACTCTAAAATTGGATTTTAAAGGGCCTAGATTTGGAGAAATCATACTAGTTTAAGACCATGTATGAAATGAGAACAGTGACATCAGCATGAAGAAAGATATATGAACAGAACAGAACAGAGAGCCCAGAAATAGGTCCACACATCCCCGGCTAATTGTTGTTTTTTATTTGTTTTGTTTGTTTTTACAAAGTGGATACTCAGTGAGAAAGGATGACCTTTCCAACAAACGATCCTGGGTATTTATGTGGAAAATAAGCAAATCTTGACTCCTGCCTATACCACACACAAAAGTTCACCCAAACTGAACTGAAGACTTAAATATAAAAGCTTGTAACTATTACAGTTGTAAAGAAAACATGGGGAAAAAATCTTTCCAGCCTTGGTATAAGCAAGGCTTTCTTAAGCCTCAGAAAGTACTAACCATAAAAGAAAGATAGAAAAATTGGAATTTGTCAAAAATAAAATCTCCAAAACCAGTCATTGCTAGGAAACACAAAAAGAAGTCGTAGACTCACAGAAAATATTTGCAAATTATGTCTGATAAAGGACTAGGACCTACAGTATATGAAGAATTCTTATAACTCAGTAAGAGAAGACAAAACCCCATAAAATGGGGAACTCTAAGAACACACATGTCAAGATAGTATGTACCAGTGAACAGTAAACATCTGAAAGATGCTCAAAATCTTTAATTAGCAGGGACATACAATTTAAACCATGAGATACCAAAACACATCCAGAAATGGGCAACACAATGTCTGATTATACCAAGCCTGGGCATCTACATAGAATAAATTGATCTCTCCTACCTTGATGAGAGTGTAGTTTGGCAGTTCTTATAAATTTCATTGCATATATGTACTTTGGTCCAGCATTTTTACTTTATGTGTTTATCCAAGAGAAATATACATGTCCAATAAAGACTTGCATATGCTGTACTAATTTTATTCATACGAGCCTAAAACTATATAATCCACATGGTTATGAAGACAATGCATAAAGAAGTTATGGTAGCCAGGTGTGGTGGTGCACACCTGTAATCCCAGTACTTGGGAGGCTGAGACAGGTGGATCACAGGTTTGAAGCCAGCCTCAGCAAGTTAGACCCTCTGCAACTTAGATCCTGTTTCAAAACAAAAAAAGAATAGGGCTGGGGGTGTAGCTCAGAGGTAGAATGCCCCTGGGTTTTAGTCCCCAGTACCACAAAACCCCAGAAGTTATGGTATATTCATATAATAGAATAATACTCCTCAGTATGAGGGAGCAAATTTGATGACACAATACTCTCAGACACATTATGCTGATCAAAAGAAGGGAGACACAGACGTTTCTCTTTAATTCCATTAAGTCAAGTTCCGTAAAACTGATCACTGGTGATAGAAGGACAGTCAATGCCAAGGCAGAAGTTGGAAAGCATCACCTGCACAGCAGTGTGAGGGAACTTTGAGGGTGACGGAAGTGTTTTCTGTTCTGTTTGAGAGTGGATACACACATGTACATTTATCAGAACTTATCAAATTGTACATTTAAAGTGCATGCATTTTTTTTTTTTTTTTTTTTTGCGGTACTGGGGACTGAACTCAGGGGCGTTCTACCTCGAGCTATACCCCTAGCCCTATTTTTTATTCTTTATTTTGAAACCGAGTCTCACTAAGTTGCGGAGGGCCTCACTAGGTAGCTGAGGCTGGCCGCGAACCCGGATCCTCCGGTCTCAACCTCCCGAATGCTGGGATTACAAGCATGCGCCACCACGCCCGGCTAAGTGCATGCATTTTGTTGTATGTAAATTACTCATTTAAGGTTGATTTTTAAAAGAAATTTGGAAGGAATCAAATCAGTACAGCAGTCATTATACGAAATATGAGTAGATTACATTGTACCTGTACAACACTGTCAGATTAAGTTAAGAAACAAAACCTAACCAGGCCCTATTTAGAAGAAACAAACCTAGCCAGGCATGGTGGTGCACACTTGTAATCCCAGTACTTGGGAAGCTGAGTCAGGAGGATTGCAAGTTTGCGGCCAGCCTCAGCTACTTAGGGTGAGGCCTTCCACAACTTAGATTTTGTGTCAAAGTGAAGAATAAAAAATAGGACTGGGGGTGTAGCTCAGAGGTAGAATGTCCCTGGGTTCAATCCCCAGTACTGCCAAAAAGAAAAAAAGAAACCTGAACACTTGATGAATAAAAATGAAAAATAAAGAGTTTTATAAGAAGCCGGGCGTGGTGGCGCACGCTTGTAATCCCAGCATTCGGGAGGCTGAGACCAGAGGATCCGGGTTCGTGGCCAGCCTCAGCTACCTAGTGAGGCACTCCGCAACTTAGTGAGACTCGGCTTCAAAATAAAGAATAAAAAATAGGGCTGGGGGTATAGCCCGGAGATAGAATGCCCTTGAGTTCAATCCCCACTACCACACACACACGAAAAAAAGAGTTTTATAAGATCTTCCAGGGACTGTTGCAAACATCTGTAATCCCAGCTACTCAGGAGGCTGAGTCAGGAGGAATACAAGTTCTATAGCAGCCTGGGCAACTTAGTGAGACCTTGTCTCAAAATTAAGAAAAAAACAAATAAACAACAACAAAAAAAACAAAACACCAGGCGTGGTGGTGCACATCTGTAATCCCAGTAATTGGTAGTCCCAGGCCGGAGGATTGCAGGTTTGAGGCCAACCTGGGCAACTTAGTGAGACACTGTTTCAAAATAAAAAATAAAATAGGGCAGGGAGTGTAGCTCCACTGCTGGTGAGATGGGTTTCCCCAGTGCACAGGCAGTACTCGTATCTATACAGATCATTAGTGATAGTATTTTTTTTTTTTGCGGTACTGGGGATTGAACTCAGGGGCATTCTACCTCCGAGCTACACCCCCAGCCCTATTTTTTATTCTTTATTTTGAAACCGAGTCTCACTAAGTTGTGGGGGGCCTCACTAGGTAGCTGAGGCTGGCCGCGAACCCGGATCCTCCGGTCTCAGCCTCCCGAATGCCGGGATTACAAGTGTGTGCTACCACGCCCGGCTCATTAGTGATACTTTCAAACTTGAAATTTTAGAATGGTATTCATGACCTTCCCCTTTTAACTTTCAGTAACCATTTGGCCATTTACTGGAACACAGGGAATTTCAAATTTAAAACTGGAAAATTTTTAATAGAAACAGAAACTAATAAAGCACAAGGGTGGGGTTGATGTGAGTAACACATTTCTCATACATCGCTGGTATAAATGTGAATTGTTATAGCTTTTGGGAAAATCATTTGGCAGCTTGGTTAACAATAAAAATTTATTTCTTTTGGCTCAGTAATCCTCCTCCTATTATTATAAATAAAAACACAAGTAAGTTTGTATGTAGAGGGATATTTATTATAGCAATGCTTATAATGCCAATCAACTGAAAACAAGGAATGTTAGTAGGAGAAAGGCAGAAGATAGATATCTCCATGGGTATCTATCTATGCTACATGAAGAAGAATGAATTCAACCAATACCTGCTTATTGGAGAGAGTCCCTCAGTGTGTCTTTGGGCAAGAAAAGAAAGATGCAGACAAGCTTGCATAGTAATTAATTTGCATAACCAAAAAATGAGCTAACAGAACCATGCATTTATTATAGGTTTGTTAGTATAAAGAAAAATAGTTAAAAATGCGTAGTAGGTGGTTAAATGTTTATCTTGGTTGGGAGTGGGTGGGAGTAATTGGAGAAGTCAGGAAAAAAAGGAGAATTGTTCTTTAGTTAACAATAACAACAACAAAAAGCCTGTTTGTGATCCTATCTGTGTATTATCTATAGAATTTTATATAAGTATGCATTTAAAGATACTAAGTAAATACTTTAAATGAAAATAACCTATTTATTTTCTAAAAATGATACTAATGGTTATCAGTATTTCAATCCTAAATCACATAAAGTCCATAGGTAATTTTAATTGTCAAAACAAGCATAATAAAGAGCCAGAAAAGAAGTATACATACAACAAAACAATAACCATTGGGAACTATATTTACCCATAAGCCTAGAGGTCTGAAGAAGGTGGTTTCTGTGGGTGGTTAGTACTGCTCTTCAGGAACCTTTGCATTTCTTTGATTTGTCATCCTTGGTCTGGGTTTTGGAATCAGGCTTGTACCATGATGGTTGTAGACTCCAACTGTAAATTCCAGCCATTGTGAAGTCCAATGAAAGAAGGATGGTCTCTTCCTGGATGTCTGTCATAGGTTGGTGTTTTGGAAGAAATTACTAGGTCGCGTTTTGGGGTCCAAGTGGATTGTAACCCCACGAGAGGAAAGTGTTACAGAGGCAGAAGTGGGTAAAAGAAGCTGAACGTTGATGCAGGCCTGGCAAGGAGCACTCTGGGCGAGGATTGCCTGTTAGAGCTGTCCCACACTGGACTGAGGAACAGGGCCCTGTGGCGTAGGTCCCTGCTGGAAGTCAGCCCTGGACGGATGGACTGTCGTACCTGGCAGCAGGTCCTTCCTTGAAGGGAGAAGACAGGATCTAGGTGGCTTGTCTACCACTCTTTCGGAAGAATGAGAAAACACTTTTTGGGTATCATCTGTCATATTTCCCCTCATATGTATGTGCTAGATGATGTGTTATGCAAAGATTAGTAATTATCCTTCATTGACTTTCTCTGCTCCTTTTTAAAAAATTTTTTTTCTTATGGTACTGGGGATTGAACCCATGGGTGTTCTACCTCTGAGCCACGCCCCCAGCCCTATTTTATTTTTTATTTTGAAAGAGGGCCTCTCTGAGTTGTGGAGGGCCTCACTAAGTTTCTGAGGCTGGCTGTGAACTTTTGATCCTCCTGTCTCAGCCTCCCAAGTACTGGGTTTACAAGCGTTTGCCACCACGCCTGGTTGACTTTTTCTATTTCTACTGTAGTAAAGGAAATCTGTCTTTTTTACTGGGTACATGATCATGTGGGATAACAACTATATTTCTCTCTACATATAAATATGTCAGTAAATATTGACTAATGGGATCTAAGTAGAATTGTCATGTTTGACCTAGAGGGAGGGTGTGTGTCCCCTTGTTTTCTTTCCCCCTTTCTGCTGGGTAGAGCATAGGTATAATCATTAGAGCTTGAGCCACCATCTTGGAGGTTGATAGAGTAGCAAGGTAGAAGAACAGTAGGTCCACGATGGTCACGAAGATGCCTTCCACGCTCTGGATTGTCACCTTGGTATTCTGTATTCTAGTTAAACCACTACTTCTATGGTTTTTCTGCCAGTTGCCTTGGAACCTAATCTTAGCTGATTCACATTTCTTATTAGTCATCAGAAAGCGGCATGGGAAAACATGATTGCCTTAGATTAAACATTTCTGGGGTGGAATCGGTGTTGGGGAATAAGGCATAGAGACCTGTATTAGGCACATACAGCAGAGGGAGGGAAGGGCAAGGAAATTGAGACATTTGCAGAGTCTGATCCTTGTGATGGAGCGTTAGCCAGGTAAAAGGGAAAATGAAACGTGGTGTGTGACCAACAGTGAAGAAGTGATAGTTCAGTGATTGGCAGCCCCCAGGGCTGGAGACTCCTTGGAAAGGGGATGGAGAATAAGAACTGGAGGGGTAAGAGGCAGTAGTCAGAGGGCAGGCAGGATACTTCAAAGGGAGGATCTTGGTGGGAGTGCTGTTAGTGGTAATAGCTGGGGCCAGAGGAGTGGGTAGCTAGTCTGGGGAGGTGAAGTTAGGGAATGGAGAGACTGAGCCAGGTACCGGGGCCTGTGCAGGTAGGAAGCCAAGGCAGGAGGATCATAAATTCAAGGCCAGGGTGGGGCAGAGACACATTAAGACTGTCTCAAAAACAAACAAACAAACGGCTGGGGGTGTAACTCAATGGAGAGCATTTCTGGTTCAATCCCCAGTAATACACACACACATGAAATGGAGAGACTGAATTTTGGATAGAACATCTTGGATATTGATGCAGATGAATTGAAGACAGTCAGTGATGTGTTGATATCTTCATTGCATGAGGGAGGACTAACTGGAATGTCCAGAGGAGAACGTCTATTTCAGAAAGACTGACATCACTGATGGAAGAGGGAGGAAAATGATCTGGAAATAGCACTGAGGAAAGAAATGGCATCCTTCTTAAATGCTAAACATTTCCATGTAGCTGGGCATGGTGGCACACACCTGTAATCCCAGTACTTGGGAGGCTGAGACAAGAGGATTGCAGGTTCGCAGCCAGCTCCAGGAACTTAGTGAGGCCATAAGCAATTGAATGAGACCCTGATTCAAAATAAAAGAATAAAATAGGGCTGGGCGTATGGCTTAGACGTGGAATGTCCCTGGGTTCTATCCCTAGAACTACCACCACCACCCTCCCCCCCAAAAAAATCTATGTAGCCAAAGACTAGACATAAAATACAAAGAAAAAAATAATGGATAAAATGTGTTTTTATATGAAATATAGTATGTTAACTTACATATCACAGGTATCTTTTATATCAAAAGAGCTCTTCAACATTAGAAAACAACTTGATAGCAAAGTAGGCAGAGAATATCAAATCTTAACTCCCAAGGGAGGAAATACAAATGGTCAAAACATAGACGCTACTCAGACATCAGGATCAGCAGCAGTCAAAACATTAATGAGATACCAGGATATACCTGTCATGTTGGCAAGATCTACAGCACTGGGAAACTTCAGACGGGGCACGAGTGTGGGAAGGCAGGGGCTGCTCACGGGGGAGTGGCAGGTGCCACCCAGAAGCGGCCTGCGGCCAGCGTGGGTCAGCTGCATGCCGTGGTGTGCTGTGCTTGCCCGTCACAGGGCTGCTGTCTGGAGTGCCGCTGCTGTAGGTGTCCTTGACTTGTAAGTGTCACTGTGTGGGCTTACGTGTTGAAAACTCAGAGTTATAAGCAAGTTCTTGTGATCATTTTCGTGGTACAAAGTCGGACGTTCCCATCTCAACTTGAAAGATTTAGGGTTTTTCTTTTTTGTTTTCTTCATCCCGGTTGGTTTTAATGTCTATTTAATGTTTAATATAATGTTTATATATCATTTTTTTAAAATAAGGTGTGTGTCAAAATTTGTTTTATCAAAATTTGTGCATTCTGAATATAACTTGTGTAGTCATTTTCTACTATAGTATACATTAATGTACCCAGTCTGTTAATTTGTAGTGAGAATTAAGAAAGTATTAACGTATGGAATTCTGACTGACTTTTATTTTTAATTTAAATTACAGACTAACTGGACCTTCTGGGTTTGTAACAGATGGACCTGGAAATTATAAATATAAAACGAAGTGCACGTGGCTCATCGAAGGACAGTAAGTCGTGATGGCTGACTTTACTTATTTACTTATTGGCACCAAGGATTGAACCTGCAGTACTCCTTTCTACGCTTCCCAAGCACTGGGGTTACAACTGTGGAGCATCCTGCCCAGCTTGACTGTATTTTTAATTTTATAGTTTTAGGATAGGACTCAGTGTGGCATTACTTTTCCTACAAATGAAATTAGTAATTTGTAGCATAAAGTACCTATAATATTTTTATTTGATAACTTTTCATTTGATGAATGACTTTGATTTTTAAACTTTTCTTAATTTTTTTGGAGGGGTGGGAGGTCTAGGGGACCAAACCCAGGGCTTCACATGTGCTAGGCAAACACTCTCTTGTCGAACTATACCCCCTGCCCTTTTTTACGTTTATTTTATTTTATTTTGTGGTACTGGAGATTGAACCCAGGGGTATTCTACTTCTGAGCCCCACCCCTATTTTTATTTTTTAATTTTGAAACAGGATCTTACTGTTTCAAAAAAAAAAAGTTGTTGAGACTGGTCTTGAACCTATGATCCTTCTCTCTGAGCCTCCCAAGTACTAGGATTACAGTCATACACCACCACACCTGGCTGGTTAATTTTAAAATAAGTTTCAAGTTGATTTAATGCTGCAAATATATTGCACACACTATAAATTTGTGTATTTTTTTTTATTGTGGCTGAAAAATCAGAATAGTTACACTTGGCTAAAATCCCCTCCTGTGGATCTCTTGCATCCAGCCAGCTATGCCTTCTTTTCCTCCTTCCCTGTGTAACAGTTTTTTGTTTTTGTTTTTTCTTGTACTCGGGATTGAACCCAGGAGCATTCTACCTCTGAGCTATATCCCCAGTCCTATTTTTATTTTTTATTTAATTTAAATTTTATTTATTTATGTGCTTTTATTGGTGCATTATCATCTCAGAGTTTTTATTTTTGAAACAGGGTCTCACTAAGATGTGGAGGGCCTGAGTAGGTTCCTGAGGCTGGCTTTGAACTTTCGATCCTGGTGTCTCAGCCTCCCAATTACTGGCATTACAAGCGTATGCCACCATGCCCAGCTGTAATAGATCTTTAAAGCAGCATTTCTCAAATGTTTTTAGTCTTGGGATCTTTTTACACTTTTAAACTTTGAGGATTACAAGTAACTTTTTATTATGTGGGTAATATCTATCAATATTTACTGTTTTAAAAATTAAAACTGAATTCCTTTTAAGGTAACAATTATAAACATATGGTTTTATGGGGGGAAACCTTGTTATATTTAAAGAAATTTTAGTGAGACAAGTGGCACTATTTCACATTTCAGTGGGTATAGCAGGACGTTTTTTGTTTTGTTTTGTAAAATATGTGATACTTGAGCAGACTTAAGTGTGGATGGGAAAGTTGCAGATGAGGGGAATGTTAAATATTTGAGAGTTGAAAGGAGAAGGAGGTTTATTTGTTTTGGGAAATGCGAGTTTCTGGGATTTTTGTCTAGATGAGCATACGCAGGGAGGTGAGATTAGGTGCTTGAAATAGTCACTGAAGGTTAGAGATGGTGGAGAGGGAGAGAGAATTGGTACAGCTGCTGCAGAGTCCACGCACCATGGGAAGTGGGAGCAGAGATCAGTACGGGAACCTCTCTGCTTGGTATGTGCCTGTCTCCAAGATAGCTTAGCTTTCTTTGGATTCATTGTAAGTCAAAGCAGGTAAATGTTTTCCTCTAGACCAGGGCTTCCCAGGGAGAGCCATGGAAAGGCAGAGGGGCAGCCAGTCCGCGGAACGGGCAGGTGTGTTTGTGAAATGATGCGGTGTGGACTCTTGGGTTGGATACGGAGTGCAGAAGCGGAAGGAAGGGCTGAAGAGTTGGTTCAGAGGCCGAGAAGGACTGGCCACTGCACAGACTGTCCGCCCAGAGAATTGTGGACCCCTCTCTTCCGTTCCCCATCGCATGTGTAATGATCTCTCGCACACAGTCATACTAAATACGTGTTTAACAAATGGAGGGATGCTGCTTATATGTTATTAACTTTCTTTTCTCCTTGTAAATTCTTAAAAAGTCTCTATTTTCTCAAACGTTTAATGGGTGCAATGATTATTATGAATAACGTTTTGTTGTTGTTCTTTTCAGGCCAAATAGAATAATGAGACTTCGTTTCAACCATTTTGCTACAGAGTGTAGTTGGGACCATTTATATGTTTATGATGGGGATTCAATTTATGCACCGCTAATTGCGGCCTTTAGGTGAGCTTGGTCATATACATACTAGGTCATCATTACTTGATTTCTAATTTAAATCTGCCTACTGGATTAGCCTTTATTTTCACATTATACTTTTATTTCATGGAATGAGTACTAGTTCTGACCTGATTTCTGTAGCTAATGGGTAAGTTTCTGGGAATAGTGCTTGACCTCTCTGTTCCATTTTCTGATCTGTGAAAATGATAGTACTACCAAGTTTACCTCTCTTCGTAGAGGTGGTGAAGCTTATGTTTTCAAAAATTTTTTGCAAGTAATATATTGAATAATAAATATTTCTATGACAAATTTAAATCAGAAACCATTTCCATCTTGTTCTTGTGTGTTGCTCATTGCATAGGCCTTTAGAAATTATTTGTTGAATTCAAATGTAGTGTGCATGTGTGTGCGTGTGTGTGTATGTATATGCAGGATTATGGATGAGGGAAACTTTTAGGAAGAATACACGTCAAACAGTGATTACCTGCGGAGAACGGAGAACGAGGAACATTCCAGTTATGTATTGTGTTTCCTTTTTCAACTAGTTACTAGTTAAACAAAATAATTTCGCCAACTTTGTGAGGTGTTCTGAATTGTTTTGGCATCTCAGTTTTTGTTAACAGTAAGTAGCAGTGTTGTTTATTATGTTTTGACTACATGGGAATTCAAAATGGTCCCTGTTTTTCTTCCTTTCACATGAGAGGATTTTAAAATGTATTTTTCTAAAAGGCATATCACTTTAGGGAACCATAATTTTCAGTTTTTCAAGTGCAACTGGCTATCTGGATTTTCTTTCCTTCACACATTTTTTTTTAATATCTTCTGTGTTCTTCTCTTGGGGCTGGTCTAGTTGATGTCCCACATGCTGATGGAGGTAATAAGCAGTCTGTGAAGATTCAAGAGCCAGGAGACCAGGGGACTGATGTGCCCTTGTCTGCACCCTTTTTGCTTAGAAAGCTCTCTGACATATCTTTGAGCTGAGAATCAAAGCCACTTTCTGGGATTTAAAGGCTCACTTCCAGGGCCAAAGAGCAGGCCACAGATAGGGTGTGCTGAGCATGTCATGAGGCGTTGGCCAAGTATTGGGCACTTGTACCTTTATGCCAGCCTTTGAAACATGCCTTCTGTTATTGCAAGAGGCATCTCAAACCTGAACAAAAATAAAATATTACTAAATGTTGGGCATGTACCTTTTTGCTATACATACCCTGTGTTATGGGAACATGCCTTCAGTTATTGAAAAGGCATCCCGAACTTGCAAAGCACGAAAACTAAGTACAATGTTAGTTCTTAGTTTGATAGGCCTTGTTGGGGATTCCTTGTTACTTCACTCATTAATCAGAATTCATGGAATCCTTATGTGCCAGGCATTTTGAATCAGCTTGCTAGTAGCCCTCAAGGAACACGAGCCACGCAGGTTGTGAACCTTATGGTTCACCTGGATTGTGTATTTGATGAGCAGACATGCTAGTTTCATATCAACAGCAACAATAAAACTAGTTGAATGTTGTACTTATTCTAATGAGTGACATTTAAGTGAAGTCCAAGTGTATGTGCAGAAAGTTGGTTAACTGGTAGTAGAAATCAGTACACTTGGTTGTATTAATGTTTCACTTATGACAGATTTGAGTGTGAATTTCCTAAAAGTATAGTGAGAAAAAATGTAGAAAGATTTGGAATTTACCTGAAATCCCCAACCCCTAAGCCTCTGATGTGCAGAACAGTTTGAAAGTGGCCGTCCTAGGTCATAGAGCGCCCCCACGAGGTGGTTTGCTTAGCATTGCTGTTCGGCCAGGAGCACATTCGTGGGGTGGTCAACGTAGTTGGCTGTGGGCATCGATCTTGGGAATTCATCCCTCTGCCTGCATGTGGTCTCTATATTGTAAAGATGGATTCCAGTTTTAAATTTGCAGCTGCCGCAGTTTGACACGTCTGATTGTGCTTCCTTTGCAGTGGCCTCATTGTTCCTGAGAGAGATGGCAACGAGACTGTCCCTGAAGTCATTGCCACATCAGGCTATGCCCTACTGCATTTTTTTAGTGATGCTGCTTATAATCTGACTGGATTTAATATCACTTACAAGTAAGATGTTTAAATCTAATATCTGTGACTTTATTGAAAAAAAATATACTTTGAAAAGAATGATTACAATATTGAGGGCTAGTTGGGTACAGCTGCTCACACCTGTAATCCCAGTGACTCGGGGGGCTGAGTCAGGAGGATCACAGTTCTGGTCCAGCCTCACCAGTACAGTGTGCCAGATGTTTCTATAAATAGTTTGCATGGGTTTTCTCACGTAAAGTCCTATTTAAAACTCAGTGAGATGGGGACATTTTTTCCTACTTATTTTATAGTTAAGGAAACTGGAGTGAAAATGTTAAATAAATTGTCATCAAGTGATGAGATGGGACATGGTGGTGCACACCTGTAATCCCAGTACTTGGGAGTCTGAGACAGGAGAATCAAAGGTTTGAGGACAGCTTCAGCAAGTAATGAGACCCTCATCAACCTAGCGAGACCCTGTTTTAAATTAAAAATAAAATAGGTAGCATTGGTAGAATGCCCCTGAGTTCAATCTCCAGTACCACCCACAGACATACACAAAAAAAGTGATGGGATCACATTTCCAACCAGGTGTTACTACTGTTGAGCTTTCCTGGAAGAGAGAGGCATTTTCCTACTGATGGATAAGAACTTCAGGGGAGAAGTGATTCCCCGAGTACAGTGTAACAATGTTAGCAGTTGTCATGTACTCAGCAGTAGAAGAAATATATACTTAAAGTATCATGATATATTCACCTCCCTCTTTTAAACTTTGGATTATACCGTATCAAACTGTCCTACAGTTATCTTAAGGCAAGTTATTATGAGACAGAGTTAAACTCATATATTACATAAACTGACCTTTTTCTTCCATCTGAAATGAATAAAGTTACTATGGAATTTACTCCATTAAGAACAAATAATGTTAAATTATTACAAATTTTCAGAGACCATCCAGAGGGCGGTGTATGTGTATTGTTGGCGGTTTGTTTTACCTTTTTCCTTCCCACGCTTGCAAATATGAGTCAGCAGTTTTGTGCAGCTCCTCACAAGTGAACTACCAAGAAGAATAGCATAGTCATTTCACACCTGTGTGGTTGTGCTGTCCTCAGAATGGTGGAGACGTTTGAGCCCAGTCTGGACAATTTTGCACAAATCTTTTCTCTCCTTGTAATTTCTTTCTTTCCTTCCTTTTTTTTTTTTTTTTTTTTTTTTTTGTGGTACTGGGGATGGAACCTGGGGGCATTCTACCTCCAAGCTACAGCCCCAGCCCTATTTTGTATTCTTTATTTTGAAACAGGGTCTCACTAAGTTGAGGAGGGCCTCACTAAATAGCTGAGGCTGGCCGCAAACTTGTGATCCTCCTGTTTCAGCCTCCCAAGTACTGGGATTACAAGCATGCATCACCACGCTTGGCTTTTTTTGTGTGTGTGTGATACTAGGGATGGAACCCAGGGGCATTCTACCTCTAAGCTATACCCCCAGCCCTGTTTTATTCTTTTATTTTGAAACAGGGTCTCATTAAGTTGTGGAGGGCCTCACTAGTTGTTGAGGCTGACAGCAAACCTGTGATCTTCCTATCTCAGCCTCCCAAGTACTGGGATTAAAAGCCTATGCCTCTTCCTTGTAATTTCTTTAATTTTCTGAGTCATTTATTCTTACCCTCTAATGAGAGCCCAGCAGACAGAGTTGATTTGATTTTGTTACTTGCACCCTGGCCCTTGCTCTGCAGTGTCGAGGGACCCCGTTTGGGCGAATGGTGAGTGCTGCAGTTATGCTCTTGAGTGACTGGACTCTGTGTAGGAGGAAGTTCTGACACCTTCCCCCAAGTCTTACTCTGTGTTGTGTTTTCCCCCATCTTTATAGTTTTGACATGTGTCCGAATAATTGCTCAGGCCGAGGGGAATGTAAGGCCAGCAACAGCAGCAATGCCGTGGAGTGTGAATGTTCTGAGAACTGGGAAGGCGAGTCTTGTGACATTCCCCACTGTCCACGCAACTGCGGGTTTCCTCATCGAGGCATCTGCAATTCGAGCGACGTCAAGGGCTGCTCCTGCTTCCCTGAGTGGCAGGGTAGGAACTTCTTTCTCTTTTATTTTTCTTGCAATTCACAGACCATTGCAGTTTCATAAGTGGTGATGGACCTTATGCTTAGTCCCTGTACGGTTTATGTTACTCAAATATGAGGTAGCATCTGGGCTTTCGCATCCCTCTGTCCCGCTTCTTCTGCATCTTTCCATTTCACACCGGTGTGGTTGTGCTGTCCTCCAATTAGTGGAGACGTTTGACAAACTTTGCAACTCACTCATGAAAGCTGGATAGCGGTCTTAGCCATCAGAGGACAAAACTGGAGGAAGGGACAAAAGCTGCCAGTCAGGGTGTTTCCTCAGAAGCTTTCTCTAAGTTCAGAGCAAATTGGGCTCAGCTCCACATTAGAATCCTAGAGTCCCCTAAGGGCCTTATCTACAGGAGTAGATCATTAGAGGTGCTTTAAGGGCTTCTTTACGGGTGAGTAGAAACAGCTGTTGTGGGTTGTGTGATCCCCGTATGCACTCATCTCTCCCTCGAATCCTTCTCAATCGGAAGGAAATGTGTTTGTTTGAATGCTTGGGTCTTCGGGGTTGGATGATACTGAGGATTAGTAGTTGGAGTGTTTGAGTACCTTCCACTGTGCAGATGTTGCAGCAGAAGCCCAACCTTCCAGGAACAGCATCTATCTCCTGCACCTGTTAAGTTCCATGCTCTACCAGAAGATGGATAGTTTTGATTATCACTCCCAGGTCTAGTTGTTCCATTTTAGCTGTGAGGTTTTTCATTAAAGTAATAATTCCTCTTTGTAGTATTTCCCCTGAGAGCTGTTTAAGCAAGTTTTTCATTAATGAAAAAACCTAACCCATATATGGCCAAGCCATCATTAGGAAGTATGTGATTTCCAGTTTTATTAGGGATTCCCTTGGTCAAAACCTTGAGTAAGTTAAAAACACAGCGATTTTACTAAAGGAAAGACTAAGTGTCCTTTAAACCTGTGTTACATTTAGGTGATTACAACTTGAAATGCTGTCTTTTTGAAGCTAATTTATCATGTTCTGTTAGGTCCTGGGTGTTCCATTCCTGTGCCAGCTGACCAGTCGTTTTGGACTCGAGAGGAATATTCTAACGTAAAGCTCCCCAGAGCATCTCATAAAGCTGTGGTCAATGGAAATATAATGTGGATTGTTGGAGGGTATATGTTCAACCACTCAGATTACAACATGGTTCTAGCGTAAGTTGTTTTAATCATTCTGGAAGATTAGTTTTTCATTTTGGAAATTAAAAATAGTGTAAACACGCAAATACAAAATAAATCATCAGTAATTCTACTACCTGAGGAAGATCTCTGTTAATATTTTGGTAATAATTTTCCAAACGTTTTGATACATCATGAGGTTTTAAAATTGTGAGCCTCAAAGAATTGTCATGACAAGTAGTAACTTATTCTTTAACATAATTTTTCTGAGATGTTGCTTTAGACACATAAAGTTATGTATCCAGGAAAGTATGTTATCATTTAATTAATAGTTTCATATAGTTTGAATTTATAGTTTACTAGTAGAAGTCATGCCATTGTCCAATACCTCTCAGAGTTCAAGGTCTGTTTGTTGATCCTCTGCTCCTCATTTTGCTGGAAAATGTGCATTTTTTCCAGTGGAATTAGCTATGGCGACTGATTTTTTTCTCAGAAGATATTTGTGAACACTGACTTTTGTTAATTTTTAATCTGTAATTTTTTGTAGGCCTTTTCTACTCATGAAAATTGTAAAATGCCAGCATCTCTCTTTACGGGTTTCTGGAAATATGGTAGAGGTAGCACTGTTTCCAAATCTTTCCACATATAGTCATTAAAATGCACAAAACTATTCTTTTGTGGTACTGGGGATTCAATGCAAGGGCATTCTACCTCTTAGGTACACCCCCATCCCTATTTTATTTTATTTTTAAACAGGGTCTCCCTAGGTAGATGAGAGTCTCATTGCATTGCTGAGGCTCTCCTTGAACCTGTGATCCTTCTATTTCAGCCTTCCAAGTACTGGGATTATAGGCATGTACCACCATGCCTGACTGCACAGAACTATTAGTATAGTAATATTACCAATAATGCATAAGCTTTGGTGTGTGCCTATAATACTGGCTACTTGGGAGGCTAAGCAGAGGATTGCAAGTTCCAGGCCAGCCTGGGCAATTTAGGAAGAGGTTGTATAAAAGAAAGAAAGAAACAAACACACACAAACTAAAGGTCTGTGGATGTAGCTTAGTGGTAGAGCACCTCTGGGTTTAAACCCCAGTGTGAAAACAAACCAAAACAAAAATCTCCATAAAAACATGAGCATCTGGCATCTGCTGTAGCACGCCTCGGTCTGAAGGTTTCTTCACTAGTGGGTAGGGCTGAACTATTGACAGGTACAAGGTCCGTGTGGTGGTAGTTTCTGTGCAGGAGTGAGCAAAGGGAAGCTGTGGGAGACCCACAGATTGTAGAATGTCTCAAGGCTCAGACAACCAATTTAAGAACAGCAGTTGGTATTGGAGGGCTTGCGGATTCTAGTAGCAGAGTAAATACAGTAGACCCATAGTAGGATTTGAAGGGCCTGGAGCAGTTTGCGTCATATTTACTCTCAAAATGAACCAGCCTTTCTTTGCAGGAGAAAGTTCCACACTGAGAAGAAATGTTGGGAATAGAATTTCAGTTGAACTGGACAGGGCCAGTAGAGAAAGTTCAGATAGCAGTCAGAAGAGAACAGTGCCAGGTGATTTCAACAAATCAGCCACTGTCCATCACAATACTGCACAGCAACACGGAAGAGTGAGCTTGAGAGCTGAGAAGTTACAAGAGCTACCCTACCAGGCTCCTGCATTTTCTGTAAAACAAAATATCAAGGTTAAGCCTCATAGAAGGTTCTTACAAGAGAAAGAGAATAAGGAGTAGAGAAAGCCTCTTCATACATGAAAGCGTTAAAAATAGGAAAATGTACTCATAAGCCGGGCACGGTGGCACACACCTGTAAACCCCAGCATTTGGGAGGCTCAGACAGGAGGATCCCAAGTTCAAGGAGAGCCTCAGCAAGAAGTGAGACTCTTGTCAACCTAATGAGACCCTTTTTCAAAATAAAAACATTTTATTTTGAAATTAAAAAAAAGGAAAGGAAAAATGTACTTATAAACTGATGAAGAGCTAAAACACAGGAAGGAAGTGAGGCATAATATGAAAGGGCAATCTCATCAAAACTAGAACAATTCAGAAATGAAATGAGAGAAGTTAAGAATTCTCAAAAAATTTTTTTTTTTTTTTTTTTTTTGCGGTACTGGGGATTGAACTCCGGAGCATTCTACCTCCGAGCTATACCCCCAGCTCTATTTTTTATTCTTTATTTTGAAACTGAGTCTCACTAAGTTGCGGAGTGCCTCACTAGGTAGCTGAGGCTGGCCAGGAACCCAGATCCTCCGGTCTCAGCCTCCCGAATGCTGGGATTACAAGCGTGCGCCACCACGCCCGGCTAAGAATTCTAAAAATTTAAAAATAATTTCAGAATGAAGACAAACCTGAAGGATACAGATACATAAATGTGCTTTAAAAATGGAATATGAAAACAGATTAATTTTTTGTTTTGTTTTGGTACTGGGAATTGAAACCAGGGGCATTCTATCGCTGAGCTACACCCCCAGCTCTTTTTATTTATTGATTTATTTTTATTTTGAAACAGGGTCTTACTAAGTTACTTGAACCTGTCATCTTCCTGTCTCAGCCTTTGAAGTACTGGGATTACAGGCTTGTGCCACCATGCTTGGCTTCAGATAATTTTTTGAATCATAAATGAAGAACCAGGTGTGGTGGTGTACAAGAGGATCCCAGGTTTGCAGCCCTCTGCAACTTAGATTCTGTTTCAAAATAAAGAATAAAAGATTAGGGCTGGGGTTGTAGCTCAGAGGTAGAATGCCCCTGGGTTTAATCCCCAGTACCGGGAAAAAAAAAAAAAAAAACACAACCCTGGACACTCTAAAGCAAGCATGAGAAAACTCTGAAAGGTAGAGAAAAGGGAGCAGTGTGCTAGGGACACTAGTGTGTAAGGATTGACATGGCAGTGAGTTCTGGGGGGATTTCTTTTTGCCTTTTGTGTCTTAGACTTGATGTTGAGGAAGTTGGCAATCTAGAAATGCCAATAGGACGAAACCCAGAAAGCCCCAAGAAAAGCTGACTTTCTCTCTTCAGCCAGAGGACCAGGAAAGAGAGCCCCTAACAGGATGGAGCTTTTGGTTGTTTGGATTTTATTTTATTTTAATTTAATTTTTTTTGGTACTGTTGATTGAACCCAGGGCATTCTACCTCTGAGCTGCACCTGCAGCCCTTCTTATTTTTTAATCTGAAAACCGTCTTGTTAAGTTGCTGAGGCTGGCCTTGAACCCGAGGTCCCCGTCTCAGCTTCCCAGGATTATAGGCAAGTGCGGCCGTGCCTGGTTGACATGGCTCTTTTAGCAGTATCTGTTTTACTCCAGCCAAATCCCACCCCCACATGGGCTAGCAAAGTCTGACTGAACCGTCCCAGCCCCTGCTCGGGTAGTGTAAGAAAGGGCCAGACCGGGAGCTGGAACTTTCCTCTCCACCAGGTGGTCCTGAGCCTTACTCCAGCCCTGCAGTGTCAGTGGAGACCATGTGGGGAACCTGGGCCTCTGCCCACGTGGCCCTTACATTAATGGCATTAAGTAGTTCATTTTCCCCATCCCACTGAATGGCGTCAGAGGAGTCCTGCTCCAACAGAAGGTTGCTAGAAGTTCTAGAGTCTCATGACATGATACACAAAATGTTCACATTTTAATTGAGCAGCTATACACTTGAAACAAATAAAAAGCAAGTGTCTCTCCAACGAAATAGAAGATATAAGGAAAAATTAAGCCTGGCGTGGTGGTACACACTTGTAATCCCAGTACTTGGGAGGCTGAGACAGGAGGATCACAGTTTCAAGGACAGCTTCAGCAATCAGTGAGACTCTCAGCAACCTAGGGCTGGGGATGAAGTGCAGAGGTAGAATGCCCCTGAGTTCAATCCCCAGTACCAAAATAAAAAAAGAAAGAAAAATTAAACAGAAATTGCAAAACTGAAGAATATAATAGCCAAGACAAAAACCTCAGTGGCTTGGACTCTACAGTAGAATCAAAGGGACAGAGGAAACAACCAATGAATTTAAAGATAGAACAATAAGCCGGGCGTGGTGTTGCACATCTATAATCCTAGTACTTCATAGGCTCAGACAGGATGATCGCAGGTTCAAGGCCAGGCTCAGCAACTTAGCAAGTCCCTGTTTCAAAATAAAAAGGGCTGTGGATGTAGCCTAGAGTTAAAATGCTGTTGGGTTCAGTCTCTAGTACCACTCTTCCACATACACACTAAAATAAATTTGAAGTCAGTGAGGGAGAAGTGACACCTTACTTATAGGCCCCAAATCATTCAAATAACAATGGATTTCTCACCCAGTACCACGGACGCCAGAGTGAAGTGGCATAGCATTTTTCAAGAACTGAGAGAAATTAGCATGATTTAAGTCACCATAGAATTCTGTGTCCAAGCCGGGCATGGTGGTGCATGCTTTTAATCCCAGTATTTGGTAGGCTAAGACAGGATGATCACAGGTTCATGGCCAGGCACTCTGCAACTTAGTGAGACCCCTGTTTCAAAATAAAACATAAAATAGGGCTAGACTACCAAATTTATATCTGAGGCTTAGCCTTTCCACCTGAACCTGTATCTCTAGCTCTTTGCTTGTTACCTCAGTCTTCTGTGTAATAGGAATTGCAAATTCAACACGTTCAAAACTGATCTTTCTCCCAAGCCTGCTTCCCTCCTTCACCAATGTTCTTATCTTGTTTAATGACTACTCCATCCTTCTGTTTACTTCATCTAGAACTCTTGGTATCATCCTTGACTTCTTATTTTTTCACACTCCATATTGGTATATTAGTTATCTCTTGCTGCATAATAAATTACCATAAACTTAAAACAACTCACATTTCTTTTTTTTTTTGCTATACTGGGGATTGAACTCAGGGCCATTCTACCTCCGAGCTATTTTATTCTACCTCCTCAGCCCTATTTTTTATTCTTTATTTTGAAACAGGGTCTCACTAAGTTGTGGAGTGCCTCACTAGGTAGCTGAGGCTGGCCGCGAACCCGGATCCTCCAGTCTCAGCCTCTCAAATGCTGGGATTACAAACGTGCGCCACCACACCCGACTCACAACTCACATTTCTTATCTGACAGTTTATGTTGGGTTTTGTGTGTTCAAGGTACTAGATGACTGCATTCTTATCTAGAGACTCATCTCACAGAATTCACTTGCAGGTTCATTCAGGTTGCTGGAGAATCACTTTCCTGTGGTTGTAAGATGAGGTTCCCAGCTTCCTGCTGGCTGTCAGCAAGAAGCCACTCTCAGCTCTCAGAGACTGCCTCAGTTCCTGGGGGCTGTCTCTTGTCACTTGGCCCTCACTGATGGCAGCTGCTTAATTCATCAGGCCACAAGAAGAGTCTTGACTGAGTCTGCTAGCAAAGTGAACCACATCCCATCATTTTTGCCTATTCTATTGGTTAGAAACAAGTCATTGATCTTGCTCACCCAAGAGAGAGGATCAGGAGGTGGGAAATCATGGGGACAACTCAGGTGGCTGCTGGTCAGTGTGTCAGCCAGTCTTGTTAATGCTGCCTTTCAAATCTACCCCAAATCTTAACACTTCTAGTGCTGCCACCATGGAAAGAAAAGGTAAAATTAAGCTTGTTAGAGCGATGGTCCTTTCCATTATATTATACGAGACACTTATAAGAGCCATACGTGTTACCATTTATGTGATTTTACACTTGGACCTGGTACCATTCCCCTCTCTTGAGCCAAGACATCTGGGAATCATTTTGATACTTTCCCTCCTTCACCTCCTTGGACCAGCAGCTCATATCAAGCCTTACTAGCTTTGTCACCAAATGCATTTCATGTTGTTCTTTTTTATATCCAGCCTGCCATTATCTTCTGTAAAGTCTTCAGAAGTAGATGCTTATCAAATTTGTATGTCTTCATTCCTTTTAATCCATTTCTAAATATGAATCGGGTGATATCTTAAAAAGTGTGAGTCATGTGGTTTACTGCCTTCTGTCTTCCCTTTAGACCTAATGGCCCTCTACCACCTGATCACTGTTTACTTTCCCAGGCTTAACTTGGTCCTCTCTCGGTTTCCTTCTCAGTACTGCCCCCCAGCCTTATCTCTTTACCAGAACTCACCATGGGCACCCTCAACTTTAAGGGCCATTGGGCTTGCTGTTTCCTCTGTCTAGACTGTTCCTGCCATTGTACCTCGGGGCTGTTTCTTCTCAGCCTTTAGATCTTAGTTTAATTGTCCCACAGAGAGATCTTCCCTGACCATCCAGGTCAGGCAGGTTCTCCTTGTTTTCTTTTTCATAGTTTTCATTTCCTTTATAGCCATGTTGATTATTTTTAATTACATTGGTGCTCATTATTGTGTGTTTTCATTTTCTGCCTTTTCTACTTTAAGTTCTCCAAGGACCTTCTTTAAGCATTCAAGTCAAGTCTTAGCTCATAGAAGGTGCCCCAAATAAGTTCTTTTTTTTTTTTTTTTTTCTGCAGTACTGGGGATTGAACTCAGGGGCATTCTACCTCCGAGCTATACCCCCAGCCCTATTTTTTATTCTTTATTTTTGAAACAGGGTCTCACTAAGTTGCGGAGTGTCTCACTAGGTAGCTGAGGCTGGCCACGGACCCGGATCCTCCAGTCTCAGCCTCCCAAATGCTGGGATTACAAGCGTGCGCCACCACGCCCAGCTCCCAAATAAGTTCTTATCAGATACATGGGGGACTAAATGAATTCTTTCACAAATTTTTTTTATTGGATATATTAATGTTCTCTGACCGGTATACCTCATGAACCATATTTGTTTTTTAGTTTGTAACATTTTATCTACTTGATCAAAACATGATTTTTACAGCTTTATAAATTTCATAAAAATATTAGTATAGTTTCAAATGTTTTACTTCACTTTCATGAATATAGTGATTTCTATTTGTTTCTGGTGGTACTAGGAATTAAATTCAAGGGCTTCTTCCTGTGAGTTATGCCCCTAGCCAATTTTGTTTTCTTTTTTTTTTTTTAATTTTGAAACAGGATCTCACTAAATTGCTGAGGGCCTCACAAAGTTATTGAGGCTGACCTTAAAACCTGTGATCCTCCTGTCTCAGCCTCCCAAGTACTGGGATTACAGGCATGTACCATCATGCCCAGCTATAGTGATTCTTTTTAAAAGTAGTATTTCTGGAATTTCAATGACAAATTTTATAGTCATTTATATTCTTAAATAAGCATATTTCAGGAATTGCTCTTTTTCTCTGTTCCTCCCCAAATCCTGTTAACTCAAAACTACTAAGTTATATTAAAAGGCAATTTCTGTTTTATATCACCCAATGGTCCTCTTGCAAAATCTTAACCTAGGTCTTGGTCTCCTGGGTTAAGACTGCCAATTGAAATTTCATTAGTGAATATGTTTACCTTGAGCAAAAAAAAAAAATTAAGTTTTAGTAAGAAATCGAGCAACAGATAACCAAATAAGAAAAAGAGTACCACCTAATACAATGAACTGTAAAACTGACTCATGGGAACCAGAAGTCACACTGGGAAAATTCTGAGAATTGTTCTGAATAGCCCCAATCTAGAAAGATGCAGACAGATGCGGACTGTTTTCTTACTATTTTAACTGAGGTGCAGGAGAAATAACTGCCAATGAAAACAAGTGAAAAGTGGGAACAATGACCAAGCAGCTGACTGCCCAGAACCATGGCTTCCATTCAGTAGTTACATGCTCTGCCCCTGGGGTCGGACATTTAGATGAATTCTCAGAGGAAAGGAGAGTCGAGTCTGGGTATTTTATTCTAGCAGATTACACACCTCTCCATCCATAAAAATAAGAGATTCTTTCCAACTTTTTTGTGCTATAGATCAACTTAATGAATGAGAATTTGAATTCGGAAAAACAAGCTGAAAGACAAGATAATAACAATGAGATGAGATTATAGATGAAAATAGAAATAGATTCAGCAAAACCTAGAGTGAAATTGAATGACTATTATATTGAGATGATTCCAGGGAATACTGATGAAAAGGTTGAGAAAACCAATACTTGTGAGAGACAGTAAGTGATCCAATAAAAGCATAATTGTTATCACTGAAGAAAATAACTTAATAAACAGAATAAATGTATTGAAGTAGTATAAGGTGTTTCAGGAGAATTTTATAGTTTCTCAGTGAGAAAACCTGATTTGATTGAGTTATTTAACTTTTAGGAACAAGGACAAGTTATTGTTTGAGAAGTGTCAGACAGTTCTATGCCCCATGCTTGTAATCCCAGTACTTGGGAGGCCAGCCTCAGCTACTTAGTGAGGCTCTCTGCAACTTAGTGAGACCCTGTTTCAAAAATAAAGACTAAGCCGGGTGTGGTGGCGCACGCTTGTAATCCCAGCATTCGGGAGGCTGAGCCCGGAGGATCCGGGTTCTCGGCCAGCCTCAGCTACTTAGTGAGGCACTTCGCAACTTAGACTCGGTTTCAAAATAAAGAATAAAAAATAGGGCTGGGGGTATATCTTGGAGGTAGAATGCCCCTGAGTTCAATCCTCAGTACCTCAAAAAAAAAAAAAAAAAGATTAAAAATAGGGCTGGGTTCAATCCCTGGTACCACAAAAAAAAAATTGAAGAGGTTAAGAAAGACAATTTATGGTAAGAGGACTGAATAAATTGCCTCATCTTGAATACAGATTCAGTGCTAAGTAACTGGAATTTCGGCTGTAGAGTTGAATGTGGATGTTATGAAAAAAGTGTGCAAAGCACGTAACAAACAGTGGGAAAACAAATGAGATTAGAATTTTGAATGCTAAGGTTTTTAACTTTTAAAAATAGAAGTTAGTAGATACTGTCCAAAATTATATTCTGTATAATTTTGAAACTTAAGTAAATAGCTATAGCTAATAAAATAATTTACTTAATAATAATGTTTAGCTACTTAACAACTAATTGTTAAATAACACTAATCTTTCATGTATTTTGTGTGTGTGTGTGTGTGTGTGTGTGTGTGTGTGTGTGTTACTGAGGATTGAATCCAGGGAATTCTACGTCTGAGCTACATCCTGAGCCCTATTTTATTTTTTATTTTGAAACAGAGTCATTAAGTTGCAGAGGGCCTCACAAAGTTGCTAAGGCAGGCCATGAGCCTTTGATTCTCCTATCTCAGCCTCCCAAGCACTGGGATTACAAGTGTGTGCTACCACACCCGTCTTCTTTTGTGTATTTTTTAAAATGTAGACTATTCAAAAAATATACAGAATTATAGCCAATATAAATTTGTGTTATTCACATTTAATACATGTCATCATTTTGTTCTGTATCAGATTATGTATAAACTATTTTTTTTTGCGGTACTGGGGATTGAACTCAGGGGCATTCTACCTCCAAGCTGTACCCCCAGCCCTATTTTTTATTCTTTATTTTGAAACCAAGTCTCACTAAGTTGCAGAGTGCCTCACTAGATAGCTGAGGCTGGCTGCAAACCCGGATCCTCCGGTCTCAGCCTCCCGAATGCTGGGATTACAAGCGTGCGTCACCACGCCCAGGAGATTATGTATAAACTATTAAGACAAGACTATTGAGAAAAAATAATGAATACCAGTGCATTAGTAAGTCCCTTTAATATAATGCAACATTCAAGTGTTTTAGACTGTGGAAGAGGTTTTCAGCATTATTCCATAGACTTTTCCTTCTTTCCTGTCCCAGCGTTGTGCAGTCACCTCCCCTTCCTGAGTTCTCACATGCCAGGTGAGCCTGGTGTCAGGTGTATTTGCCAACGTGATGGGTGCCTCCCTATATCCATGGTAGTTTTAATGAGCATCTCAAGACTGGATATATCACAAATGTGATAAGATATTCTGTTTTGTCATTTGTATGAAAATTTGATCTGTTTGTTTTGTAGGTATGACCTCACTTCTAGGGAATGGCTTCCACTAAACCATTCTGTGAACAATGTGGTGGTTAGATACGGTCATTCTTTGGCATTATATCAGGTAAAAAATAGCTTGACTGTGTACTAAGAAAGAAACTCAACTTTCCCTTGGTTACTTTATGTATTCTGAAGTCAACTCAATGTTGGTTTTTAATTGGAGCAAACTTTGTGTTGTCAGTGGGGGTTATGTAACTGGCTGCGTTGTAAGTGGAAATTGAAGTCGAAACTTTTTTAACCCAAGAGATTTTAATGGGCTCATATTGTATCTAGCTATTAATGATTATGGCCCCACGTAGTTTAAAATGTAGACTAGTGAGTGGGGGTTAGTTTTCATGCCCATTAGCAAACTCAGCCAAGAAGAGCCACATTGTCATGTGACTGAATATTCACATTCATTTCTTTGTTTTTAAGGGCAGTGTAGGATGAGGCAACTTTGTTTTCCTAAGTCATTTTATTCTCTAAAAGATCTCATGTAAGGAAGTCCAAGAACAGTAGTGAAGTTTTAGTAATATAGAATGTGACTTATTTTATTTTGTTCCTTTCTCTTTTTCCTAATCACTTAGTGAAAGGTACGTTAATAGTTTTTAAACTAAGAATGATATTGAGGTTTTGAACTAATCATTTTCTGTTGTCAGAATTGAAATTTAATTTTTTAAAATCCTGTTTATGTTTTTCCCTCAGGATAAAATTTACATGTATGGAGGAAAAATTGATTCCACGGGCAATGTGACCAATGAGTTGAGAGTGTTTCATATCCACAATGAATCTTGGGTATTGTTGACCCCTAAGGCGAAGGAGCAGTACGCAGTGGTCGGGCACTCGGCACACATCATTAGGCTCAACACCGGCCGAGTGGTCATGCTGGTCATCTTTGGTCACTGCCCACTCTATGGGTATATAAGCAGTGTGCAGGAATACGACGTGGGTAGGTACATGTTTTCCAGAGGATATGGACTCACCCTAACTTTGCCCTAGAACTTTATCTTGAAATATAGTTAGTATTGATATATTAGCAGTGAAATTCAGATTATTAAGTCCCCTTTATAATATGTATTTGTTACTGTCAATTTGCAAGGAGCCACAGATGGCACTGAATGCTTTGGGTGTTAAAAATTAAATGCAAATAGTTTGAAACAAAAAATACTATGAAAAAGGACCTTTAGAGATCTGGTAATAGAGTGTGATTCCCCTTTAATATTAAGCTGGGTGTGGTGGCACATGCCTGTAATCTCAGTACATAGGAGGATCACAGGTTCTAGGACAACTCAGCAACATAGGAAGACTCTCAACAATCTAGTGTGATCGATCTTGTTTCAAAACAAAAAGGGCTGGGGGTAGAAAGCCACTACATTCAATCCTCAGTACTTCCCCCCAAATATATTAATCTTTCCTTCGCTAAATTTTATTAGAACTATTATAGTGTAGTAGGATTATTAGCTATAATACCTTGCAAAAATAGGTCTGTAAGGTACATTTGTATGTTGATCACTAAAGGTCACAAGAATTAAATGTTTATTGAATGGAATCTGAGTTTTTAAAATTTAGTGAAATTCTTTTCCTATATGACATATTAAAACATCAGACCGTTGAACAGATTGGACTTCGGCCATATGGCTTTGTTACAAGTTTTAGGTGGCCTTTTTTCAAAATAAAAAGTTAAATGCATCAGCTCTTTTGAAATCCCCTCTTTCGTGAAGATACTGAGATTTTGAATATTGGAGACTGCAATGTTTGTTGATGTTTTTTCCCTATCCAGAAAAGAACACCTGGAGTATATTACACACCCATGGTGCTCTCGTGCAAGGAGGTTATGGCCACAGCAGTGTTTATGATCCCAGGACCAGGGCCCTGTATGTTCATGGTGGCTACAAGGCTTTCAGCGCAAATAAATACAGGCTTGCAGATGACCTCTACAGATACGAAGTGGATACCCAGATGTGGTAGGTGTTTTTTCTTGAGTTTTCACTTTAAATTATAGAGGCAATTGTTGTCAAAATATTGCGTAATATATTTTGTTTTCAGTTCTGGATGATAATTCTGTTCAGGCCAGACATGGTGGTACACACTTGTAATCCCAATACTTGGGAGGCTGAGACTGGAGGATCCAGGTTCGCGGCCAGCCTCAGCTACCTAGTAAGGCTCTCTGCAACTTAGGGAGACCCTTTTTCAAAATGAATAAAAAATAGGCTGGGGGTGGAGCTCAGAGATAGAATGCCCTGGCTTCAATCCCCCAGTACTGCAAAAAAAGAAAAAATTCTGTTCAGCATTGTACATAGATGAGGAAATACACACAAGAAAATAATGTAACTAGTATTTATTTTTTTCACATTATTCTATAATTCTCTAGTAAGATGGTTAGAAAATGCTTGGCATTTTAGGGCTGATTTTCAGTTTTCATACACTGAGCAGTACTGTAAAATTCCATCTTTTTGGAATCTTAAGGACTAAAGTACATAGCTGGGTTTGAACACATTTTTGCAATTGAACCCAGGGCTTCACACATGCTAGGCAAGCGTTGTACCTCTGAGCTATACCCCAATCCAGATATGTTCATCTTTCAACCTTGTCTTAATGACCAAAATGTCACCTTTGGGATTTGAACTGTCGCACTGAGAACAATAGATCAGCCTGTAAAAAGTATGTTAACTTTAGCAAATGTGAAGCTAATTTGAGTTATGATGCAATTATAAAGCAATGGTTTCTTTCCTTTTTTGTATTTCCTCACATATTTGAGACCATGCCATGGATATGATTATACATTTTTGTCTGTTATAAAAATTGTCATTTTTAGTGGGTTTTTTTGGCAGTACTGGGGATTGAACTCAGGGGCATTCTACCTCCAAACTACATCCCCAGACCTATTTTTTTATTATTATTATTCTTTATTTTGAAACAGGGTCTCATAAAGTTGCAGAGGGCCTCACTAAGTGGCTGAGGCTGGCTGTGAACCCGGATCCTCTGGTCTCAGCCTCCCAAGTACTGGGATTACAAGCATGTGCACCACGCGTGGCTATTTTTAGTGGTTTTTAATAAGACATTGTATGAGTGTACTAAGCTTGTGTGGTCGAAAGTTTTGGGTTCTAATTTTGTAAAAGCATTGTGCATAAGCATCTGTATTTCACGTGATTTCTCCTCAGAAAGTCTCTTAAAATATTTTCCAGTATTCTTATAGGTTTTTTTTTTTTTTTGCGGTACTGGGGGTTGAACTCAGGGGCATTCTACCTCCGAGCTTCACCCCCAGACCTATTTTTTATTCTTTATTTTGAAACCGAGTCTCACTAAGTTGCGGAGTGCCTCACTAGGTAGCTGAGGCTGGCCGCGAACCCGGATCCTCCAGTCTCAGCCTCCCGAATGCTGGGATTACAAGCGTGCGCCACCACGCCCGGCTCCTTATAGGTTTTTAAGATGTTATGTATATGGAAAAGTCTGGAAATATTTGCACACTTGGGTCTGAGTTAATAAGATGGTTATGTTTACATTAGCAGATAAGCATCTTTAAAAAACTAACCTTGTGTTCATTATTTTTAAATAAACTCAAAAGGACCATTCTTAAGGACAGCCGGTTTTTCCGTTACTTGCACACAGCTGTGATAGTGAGTGGAACCATGCTGGTATTTGGAGGGAACACTCACAATGACACGTCCATGAGCCACGGCGCCAAGTGCTTCTCCTCCGACTTCATGGCTTATGACATCGGTGAGTCCCAGAGCCATCGTAGAACATTTCAAAAGAAACTGAAGAGTTGCCAGTTCAAAATGGTCAGGCCGGTTGAGAGAGGTCCAAGTGGTAGTTTTTATTTTACTTGACTGAGGTTTATGTTTATTTGACTAAAAAGCATTACTTTTATATTTAATTCTTTTTTATATCATTCATATTAATTGCTTGAATGTTGTTTTTTAAGGCTGAGTTGAGATATTCTCCCGTGTTATAAGTGCCTTAAATCCTAGTATTATATACCTGTAACCACCAGCATTGGATTAAGTTGGTTTAGTACAGATTAGCTTTATTCTACTTTCTAGAAAACTGGCTTCACACACATTATTGGTGTGATAGTATACATGACCAGAAGAGGGAAGTATTTGTTTATGCAAAAACCGATACCAAATGTTCTCTTGTATAAATGGCAACATTCATTTTTTTAAATTACTTATAGTAAAATACAGATAACAGAAGACTTAATATTTTAATCTTTTTAAGTATATAATTCAGTGAAATTAAATATATTCATAATATGCATTCAACAGCACCATCCATCTTCATAACTTTATTCATCTAATAAAACTGAAACTGTACCCATTAAACAGTGATACCCATTTCCCTTTAAGACTAAAGTTATGGATTTATTACAAAACATCAGTTTAACAATCAGTTCTCTTTGAGCTCACTCTAGTTAATTGCTTAAATGTTAATTTTGAGGCTGAGTTATCTGGTCTCATCTTTGATCATAGCAGTGTTACTTAGTTGCAGCCACCAGCTTCAAGTTAAGTTGCTTTAGTACTGATTAGCTAAGCTGGGTGTGGTGGCTAAGTTTTATAATCCTAGTTCTTGGAAGGCTGAGACTGGAGGATCACAGGTTCATGGACAGCCACAGGAATTTAGTGAGGCTTTCAGGAACCGAGTGAGACCCTGTTTCCAAATAATAAATAAAATTGGTCTGAGGATGTAGCTCAGAGTTGAAATGCTTCTGAGTTCAATTCTCAGTAACTAACACCCCCCC